>LNAC01000494.1:1132950-1251104 GCA_002007465.1 Ailurus styani | reverse complement strand
AGCCTGATGATTCACAGACCTGTACCCCTTGGGCAAATAATAAAAATAAAAAAAAAATAAATAAAAAAAAAAAGACAACAGAAGTGATCTTCAAACTTCTCCCTTCCCCCTCTCAGCCAGTATACTCAAGATCCAGGTACATAAATTGAAATGTGCTAGGCTCAAAGAAACAACTCTATGAGGAAATAGCTAGGTGAAAGAAACAAACTGAAAGGCCCTGGGCCATGTAGATAAAAATACGGAGTATGGTGGAGTGGGTGGAACTGCATCAGTCTGGAGAGTACAAGACCATTCTAAAGTGTGTGGCTGCTCCTCAGCTCTAGTATATTGATTCTACATGGAAATACAGACTGAGTTTAAGAATGAGCACAGATACGGATTTTTATGTGAACATTCCCAATTTTGAAATGTTGGCAAGGTATGTAAAATAGTTATTGAATTTCTTGGGCTGGTAATCAATAAGTAAATTAACACACTCATTCAATTCTAAGATATCTGGCTATTTTAGTGAGCCTGATGCAGTAATATCCTATAGTAATGGATAGGGCCATATCTAGAGATGAGTATAGATGGAAAGAAAAAAATAAGAGTTTTTGTTTGTTTGTTTTTTGGTGGGAGGAAACATGCAACAGAAAGATCATATTTAGGGCGCCTGGATGGCTCAGTGGGTTAAAGCCTCTGCCTTTGGCTCAGGTCATGATCTCAGGGTCCTGGGATCGAGGCCCGCATTGGGCTCCCTGCTCGTCAAGGAGCCTGCTTCCTCCTCTCTCTCTGCCTGTCTCTCAGCCTACTTCTGATCTCTCTCTCTCTCTCTCTCTCAAATAAATAAATAAAACCTTAAAAAAAAAGAAAGATCATATTTAGCATGATTTTCTAGTAACTTCTAAATTCATTTTCAAGATTTTATTTTAGAGTAATTACCCAAAGAGTCTATACTGCCAAGGCAATAGAAATATTTTTATGAAGAACTTTCTTACAGAATAAGATTATCAAACAGGATCATTATAACATTGTAGAAATGCTCTATGTAATAGAGCAGTAACACCTTCTGAAATTTTCCTAGAAAACAAAGAAAGACTTTAAAAATAATAATCGTTGTTTACAATTGCACCCAAAACCTTAAGATACCTAGAAATAAACCTAAACAAAGAGGCAAAGGATCGGTACTCAGAAAACTATAGAACACTAATGAAAGAAATTGAGGAAGACACAAAGAAATGGGAAAAATTCCATGTTCAAGGATTGAAAGAACAAATATTGTTAAAATGTCTAGGCTACCTAGAGCAATCTACACAGTCAGGGCAATCCCTATGAAAATGCCATCAACTTTTTTCAGAGAGCTGGAAAAAATAATCCTAAAATTTGTATGGAACCAGAAAAGACCCCAAATAGCCAAAGTAATGTTGAAAAAGAAAACCAAAACTGGTGGCATCACAATGCCTGACTTCAAGCTATCTTAAAAAAGCTATGATCATCAAGACAGTATGATACTGGCATAAAAACAGACACATAGATCAATGGAACAGAATAGAGAACCCAAAAATGGACCCTCAACTCTATGGTCAATTAATCTTTGACAAAGCAGGAAAGAATATTCAATGGAAAAAAGTCTCTTCAACAAATGGTGTTGGGAAAATTGGACAGCCACAAGCAGATGAATGAAACTGGACCATTTTCTTACACCATACTCAAAAATAGATTCAAAATGGATGAATGATCTAAATGTGAGACAGGAATCCATCAAAATCCTAGAGGAGAACACAGGTAGCAACCTCTTTGACCTTGGCTGTAGCAACTTCTCATTAGACACATCTCTACAGGCAAAAATGAACTATTGGGACCTCATCAAGATAAAAACCTTTTTCACAGCAAAGGAAATAGTCAACACAATCAAAAGACGATCTACAGAATGGAAGAAGATATTTGCAAATGTCTTATCAGATAAAGGGCTAGTATCCAAAATCCATAAAGTACTTAACAAACTCAACACCCAAAGAACAAAGAATCCAGTCAAGAAATGGGCAGAAGACATGAACAGACATTTCTCCAAAGAAGACATATAATGCCCAACAGACACATGAAAAAATGCTCAACATCACTCAGCATCAGGGAAATGCAAATCAAAACCACAGTGAGATAGCACCTCACACTTGTCAGAACAGCTAAAATTAACAAGTCAGGAAATGACAGATGTTGGTCAGGATGTGGAGAAAGGAGAACCTTCTTACTCTGTTGGTGGGAATGCAAGATGGTACAGCCACTCTGGAAAACAGTATAGAAGGTTCCTTGAAAAGTTAAAAATAAAACTACCCTATGACACAGCAATTGCATTACTGGATATTTACCCCAAAGATAAAAATGTAGTGATCTGAAGGGGCACCTGTACCCTAATGTTTACAGTAGAAATGTCCACAATAGCCCAACTATGGAAAGAGCCCAGATGTCCATCAAGAGACGAATGGATAAATAAGAGGTCACACACACACACACACACACACACACACACACACACACACACAAATGGAATATTACTCAGCCTGCCTACAATATCAGCAGATCAAACACTCTTTAAGTCTGAATAGTGGCGCTGGCCAAGGCCCTGTGAATAGAAGAGACAAGCTCTGACTCAAAACATGTTCCATTTCCAGTCAAGATGAATCACTGCCCCTTCCAGGGTAGAAGGGGCTCAAAGTAAACAACTTACCATCTTGATGCTTTATGCCCTTCAGTACTAATGTCAGCTTGTACACTGTGACAGCAGACCTTAAAAATATCTGAGTATTCTGCTTTCCCTAGAATGTAGTTACATAAGTAAATGACCTCCTTTGGGAAGGGTCTGGGGAAATTATTACTCTATATATTTATTATGATATTGTATGGCCCTTCCTCTTGGGGACCTACCTTCTCCTATAGTCAGTCAATGACCTCTGAGCCTAAATATGGGCTCAGCTCCTAAAACTGGGAAAGGGACCTTGA
Organism: Ailurus styani; assembly: GCA_002007465.1. NCBI lineage: Eukaryota > Metazoa > Chordata > Mammalia > Carnivora > Ailuridae > Ailurus > Ailurus styani. Next base: position 1,248,128 of record LNAC01000494.1, on the reverse strand, counting down.
CTTTCTGTTACACAGCTGCCTTCAGGCCATCTAATCCTATCTATCCTTCATTTTTTTTTATTGTATTGATTAATATCCTTGTCTGCCCAATAATCTTGCTGTGAGAGAAACTAAGTTCTGTTATCTATCTTACAGCCCCCTCCAACCTTGCCTTTTACTGAAGTACTTGCACTTACTTTGCTTTTGTTAAGAGTCTCCACCTGGCCTCTATTATTTTAGAATCCTCTTAACTACCTTCCTATTAATAAGACCAGTTATTTCACAGTATCTCTCACTATGTGTCCTGGGGAGAGTCACCACTGAACTTCTCAACAATGCTGACGCCCTTCTCATCTAATAAGCTCTTATCTCTCTGATAATGGACTATCCTTTTGGTTCCATCATTTCTGGGCCACTGTTTCATCTAAATATTCAGAATTCTCTGAAAAAAACAAACACGTAGTGCCATATTTAATAACCTATAATTGTGAGTTAAGAATTTCTAGTGGAGCAGGAATAAACAAGAAAAGAAATCAATTGGATATACAAGGACTATCCATCATGGGCAAAAGCTTGGCTATAACACCAAATCTCTCCTTATTATAAATCCATTATCAAATCATTATCATTACCATGATTAGATTATAATAGTGCTTTAAAAAAAAACATAGTATTGATGTACATTAATTTGTCCTTTAAGGGGCTTAAAAGGTATACACCAAAATTTTGATCATCTCTGGATGTTAGGATTATGAGTATTTCTTTTATTATAGTTACTATAAAGTTATCCAAAATTTCTATTATAAGTATTCATTAATTATATACTAATTCTTAATAAAATTCTTTGTTAATCAAAACAACAAAAATAATAATGGCTAACATGTACATGGCTTTAAAATGAACTAGGCACTCTAGGAGCTTCAGACTTTTTACATGTTATTTGTAACCACATTATAATGTGGATGTTATTCCCTTTATCTTAATAGATGAGAAAATCAAGATCTAGAGAAGTCGCTGTGGCTTCCCCATAGAGAAGCCACAATGTGACTGTGTGATTCCAGGGCCTGTTCTGAAGTCACCAAGCACTGCATTCCATCACCCTGCTACTTGGCACTGGCCTCTTGGCAATGTGAGGCCGGGATCACTGTTTCTCCAGCTCTTTTAGAATTGGATACTGCTTTCTTTTAAACCAAAATCATTATCTTTCTGCTATTCGGATGCTGTTTAAAAGCAAGCTTAGTGATCTTCAACTTTTGGGGGTGATTACAATCAGTTTTCAATGTAGGAGAAACTGAAGGATTAGCCAAGCAGGAGAATAGAGTGAGAACACCGTATTCTTTCCATCATCTCTTTTGCCGTCCAACCCCAAAGGGATATGTTCATTATTTTGCTTTATGGGTGGAGCTTAATACATCGAGACCTCATATTCGAACATCAACAAGAATACAACTTCAGTGAAATCCAAAAATAAATCACTTTTGGATCATGTGTCATTTAGGAAAAACATTTAAGTGCTCACTTTAGCACTTAGTTGGGGTCGTTGAATAAGATGCTCATCTAGAAAAGTATATCTATAACACACATAGTTCCCAAATTAAGTCATATGCGGTGGTGAGATCACTCAGGTTATTTACCACGTGGCTTCTCATTTTTCAGTCACATCATCTGTCTCACAGTGTGCTAGATGCCATCCCTGTCACCTCTCTTCACCTGTCCTGGAGCAGGGGAGAAAATCATACCAGGAAGACTGACACTCTAAATTTACCACCCATCCTCCACATGCCCAGCAGACTCACTCTGTGTCACGTGTCTCACCTTCTCCCAGTTCTTCACAGTGACCACTTCAAAAATGTACCTTCTGTCCAAGCCACCTTCTGTTAAACAAGAACCTCTCTACACCCATAGCCTTTAATCACCTCTAAATTCTCTCAGAGTAAAATCCAAAATCTTTACCAAAATCTCCTCCTTCCCATACCTGGCTGATCTCCTCTTATACCCACCTCTCCCTTCTTGACTCTTGCTGATGTTCTTAATATTCCTCCCCAAAACACTAAGCTGGCTTCCAATTTAGGCTCTCCACACATGCTGATCCTCTGCCTGAAAAACATCTCCTGTGATCTCTCTATGACTTGCTTCCTCACTTCACTCAAACCTCCAATCCCATGTCACATTTTCTGGGAGACCTTCTTTGACTACCCTATTTAGAATAGCATCCCCCACTCCCACCACCAGTGTCTATTCCCTTTCTCCTGTTTCAGTTGTCTTCATAGCATTCACCACCAATTAATATAGTTTACTTATTTATTAGATTTTTGGGGGTCTGGTTCTTTGAGTAGAATATCAATTCTATGAAAAGGTTTCTGTTTTGTTTATTCTATGTCACCTGTGTTTACAAAGGAATTTGGCATATGATGTTCCAAAATAAACATTCATTGAGTGAAGGAATGAATGAATAACAAGCTGAATTCCATGACTGCTCTTTGTTCTCAGTCTCAGTCCTTTCCGGCATATTCTGCACAATGCCAGAGTGAATGGTATAAAACAGTACTGCTCAGAGTATGGTCTCTGCACCAGAAGCATCTGCAACACCTAGAAGCTTATGAGAAATGCAAATTCTCAAGCCCCACTCCAGGCCTACTGTTCATACCCCCAATAGTAGGGACTAAGAAACTATATTTCAAAAAGCTCTCTGGATGGTAATTTACACTTTCGCAAGTTTGACGAGCATGTCTTAAGAAGAATATATGACCACGTGATTGACATGCTTTTACTCTTCCCTCTTCCCTGGGACAAAATTTAAACTCTTTCACGTGGCTCTGAAACCCTGTGAAGCTCAACCCATGCATTCATCTGCCCAGCATTGCCCTGTCACTACCCTCCTTTCCACCCAAGTTCCAGTTTGTTGAACTTTTTGATGGTCTGCGTTCTCTTGATTCATCTTTCATACGTGTTCCCCTCTGCCTGGGACCTATCTCCTCCTTATCACTACTTTTACCTGCTTACTCCTGTTTATCCTCGTCATTTAGGTTGTTAATGCCCCTGCAGTGTATTCACCAGCATCTGCACTTCCCTAGTCACGCCTGTTTTTGGTATGTGTGTAAATGTGTTGAATTGTCTCTCTGAACCACTAGGTTGAATGCTCCGTAAGCTCAAGGTATTATTCAGTTAGCATTTTAGCTACTCTACATGGCCTTTAGTGGGTATTCATTAATATTTTTGTATAAATTAATACATACAGAACTGGGAATACATTTTTTCCCTGATAAAAACAATGCTATAAATGATGTCTAGGGATGGGGTGAATGGTATTTCAGTTCCATAGCTCAGAGAGATCATTTATTTACTGTACTTTTGCCATTCATCTGGCTATGTAACCATTTTGGAAATTCATTTCAATCCCAAATACCTGATGTGCATGTTGTCTTTAAGAAGATTCCCAACTGGTAAATTTAGTGCTGCCATTAATCAGAGGAAACGATGCAAAAATGAAGGGGGGAAAAAAAAGGAAAGCAGTTCCTAATAAAAGACCTGTGGAAGATTTAGGAAACCACAAGCAAGAGGTTTTGAAGGAAAGTGTTAGAAGGTCACTTAGAAGGCTAAAAAAATACAGACTCTTTAGCACCAAAAGACTTATTGTAGAGACTTATAGGACATGCGACTTGGGAGAGTTATTCTCTGACTCTGATCTATGAAAACAGAGGAAGTTATTATGCCTTGAACTGCCCAAACTGCTAGTTTATTGTATAACCCAAGGCCCTAGATTAAGTTAGAAGAGAAGTAATTGCAATGAATGTTCATATGTGTTATGGCTTAACCTTCTCTTTTATGTTTCCGCTCCAATAAAAGGAGCTGTGGTACTTTCTTTCTTTTATATCTCATTTTCTCTGGGCACAGAGTTCAGCGGAGGCTGCTCTGTACTACATGTTGGAATGATTAGTTGATCAGTTGACTCTTCAGTGCAAGTACTTTCCATACCTCGTGCATTCATCTTCAAATGCTTAGGATCACCAGGGATTCTATGGTTATTTGAGCTGCCAGGAAGGAACAAAATAAATGTGGAGGGACATTCTCACCCCCCACCTTTCCCTGATTTTATGTTTTTGGTTTACCATTCTTCATTTGGGCAATATCAACTCAACTGGGATAATAAGGAGGCAGCTTAGTGTTTTAAAAAGAGCCTGGACTTTGCAACCCACCAAAATTCAAGTTCCATCTCTGCTGACTATTAGCTCTGTGACCTCAGGCTAGTTATTAATTTCTTTTGTTTCTCCATTTCCTTCTCATTAGCAAAATGGGGTAAGAATAGCATTTGTCATGAAATGGAAAGATACTGTGTTCAAAATGTATAACTCATAGTAGACTACTTAAAAAAGATTAATTCTGCTTCCTCTACCCCTCTTCACACTTTAAGTAAGGAAATAATTATTGATTAATTGTTGATCTGACTAATGCACCACTAGATTTAAGACCTGAATTATCAGGTCTAAGTGTTTCTATGTTTATTAACCACCTTGATTAATTAACAATTCTTTTTCTACTTACATGCAACTTAAAAATCAGGCCCAAGTGTAGTAGAAATCTTTCTAAAAAGTTGTGCTAATTGTGGGGAGCAGCACATAGAAGCACAAATTGCATCCCTTAAAAGAATTAGATTTCGGAAAAGAGATTATAGATTTATAGAAAAGAAATTATAAACATCTGAGAGATAGAGAAACAAAGGTTCAGTACCGTGATTACACTGATTCTTTGAGAATCTCTGTCCTATATGGGATTTATGTGCATCTTACTCTTTCCCAGCTACTCAGTACATCATCTTAGGGAACCACATATTCCTTGTTGCTTCTTATTATTCCCTGTAGTGGCCATTACTTGGTTCCAACCCACTGTAGTAGATATCTGTTACAAGATCTGTAGAGGCTGCTTTTAGGCAACAGGCCTGAACAATGGAAACCTAGGTCAGGTAAAAGGGCCCAAGAGACCACCAGGCTGAATGCAAACAGGCTCCTTAGGTGACCCACCCCAAAATACCTATAAGCCGTAGCTGACCAATGGGCTACTTACAACCGAGCACAGATACCAAGAAAGGAAAATTCCATACCTTCCTATACTTCCTCACCTTCCCCCACCAATAGCTAGTCCCCCCTACAATTCCCCCCACCACCCCAGCAGTTTCCTGACAGACACTCTCTCCTTTGCTCTCCCGCCCACTGCTCCCCTGCAGTGTATTCAATAAATTTCTATCTCCTTTGTTCCACCTAGGGGAATTCTTCTACCGCCTATGCCACCAGCCTCCACCCAATCAGGTCACTCTACAGAATCTAGCCAAGGATCTTGAAATTCCATTTGTTATTCACAGATGATTAAGTTGTACTGATTACCATGACGAAATTGCAAAAGGTATATGCCATGCTGATAGAGGATCAATAGCATCATTGCACATACTTTCTAAACCAAATATTGGGGCTCACTGTCCAGGAATGGAAGAAAATATTTTAAATTTTTATGGTTTTACATAATTTGGTAAATACCCGACCATTAGAAAAATGCATTTAGGTTTCCAATGAGTGATTGAGGGATGACCTCAGGTAACACAGAACTGTGTGTGTGGTGCACATTTGCACGTAGACATGTGAGGATATGTGGTCTAAGGTCTCCAGAAAGGGAGGCAATGGGCTCGCACAGCCAGGACTTAACAACGTCTAATATGTGTTTTTCATGGAGTGAGTCAGATGACTTTTTAAAGAGTTGAATTGGATCCACCCAAGAAAATATTTTCACCAAACCATAGTTTGACTCAGCAAATATCCTCACACAGAATGGAGTTTCCTGTGGCTCACAGGGAGGTTGATGTGTTACTTTAGAAATTTCTTTTCCCATGTGTGGTGTCTGGAATTGTCAGTGGGCTGCATCTATGTGATAAATAATGTGGCAGACGAAAGGCCAGGCCTTGCCCGATTTTCTGAGGTGTTAAAGATAAGTCCTTTATGATGGGGTATTTACAGGAAGACAGGATGAAAAGGCTACCCTTGCTCTGGACCTGGAGGACACCCCTCAATACCCAAACAGGCTAAACCATGTTTCAGGGCTGAGAGAATATTCAAGGTAATATGTGCTGTATTTAGAAATGCATTCAGAAAGTGAAATTTTACAAATATGTAGAAAATATGAAACTAATTTTAAAAAATATAAGGCTCTACCCAACTCTTAGCTTTCTTAAGTCATTGAGCATTCTCCCTTCTGGAAATGAGTCGAAGAATATCCTTTTGGCTCCCTGGATATGAAGATCCTAAAAAAATAAGTAGAGTTTTAAAAACCATACCTCATTAGAAATTTTTCCATATTGATCTGGAAGCTTTGAATGTTAAAACAAAACAACAACAACAACAACAACAACAAAAACCCAAAATGGCTAAATAAAATCCCTGGTTTGAATGCAAATTAACTTTCTCTCTTCTGAAACTTTCAACCTCTCTGGTGACTTTAGCATATTTTCTTGAGTAGTCCAGTTCTTAGTGCCTGCTCTTTTTCTCCTATAGATTATAAGTTTCTAGAAACTTAGAACTTTATTTTATTCATTTAAAAAGCAATTTCTTATTAAGACTAGCTTGATGTGATCATGTAGGAGAAAAGTAAAAAACAGTAAATATTATTAAATGTGTATATTGCAATGAGGTAAAACCATTTTGAGATATGAAGCAGAGACTTGAGTCTACAGAAATCCTATTTTAATTATATTCCATCAGGGTCCTGGAGTTTGGTCACTAAGTGGCCTGGATAACAAAGGATTACTATGTTCCGTGCATTGCAAGTTATGGGAAAGATCATAAATTATCTTGATGACTCATTTCCTCTACTCACTCTACCACTTCCAATATGGGGAAGCTTTCTGCCACTTTTCTTTAAACTTTTGAGATATAAATGGGAGAAAAGAACCTGAAATTAAGGTTGTTCAGTAATTGCTATTTAATATGTATACAGAGCTTAAACTCTCTTATAACCGTTTTAATAACCAATGATTTCAAAGACCATGCTAAAGGTGACTCAGTATTTTTTGTGTCATTTTGTAGAGGAGTGGCTTATGATGCCAGGAGGTTATTTTATCTAAGTCATACAGGATGTTCCCCATATACGTGCTGAGTGTGCCAGAGTATGTAACAATGTTCTTGAGACACAGACTGAAAAGGGAAGAAAGGAAGAGTATCTTTAATTTCTGAATGATCATACTCTCTGAAATGCAATTCAAAACCCTAAAAGGTTATGTCATTTCTAAATTCCTCTATGCCTATACCAAATTCACCCACAAATTCTTTTTTTATTCATGTACACATTCATTAGCAAAGACAAATGGCTTAATTTTGTTCTTTGGCTTTTTACATATTTGAATGTATTTTTAGATAGTTTTTCTTTACTTAGCACAGTCCTGAACAAAATAAATGTTGAGTAAATATTCCTGAGTTATCATCTGTAAATTTCTCCTTGTAATTTGCCGATGGATTACTGCTCTATGGCTGCCAATTGTCTCATTTCCTTGTCTTTGTTCTCATTCCAAAATCCTTTGGCATCTGTTTCATTTCATTGTTCTCTCGTTTTTCATTTTTTCCCAAGTAGGCTAGCCTAATTAACTGCAGCATTGTAAGTATCAAGGATATGAATTCTGTACCATGCTTTGAAATCTATTTCATATGATATTATATATTTATGGATTAAATTTTTCATTCTATGCATTCTCCCTTTATTCTTCCCTTTGAAGAGGAGGAAGAGATCATTATAAGGAACCTAAACTGTGGCTTGCTCTTCTCGCTAATAAATGTTTCCAAGAATTCTATATCTCTCATGGCTGAAACATTGCATGTTACAGATATGTTTTTCATTAAAAAGTCGACTTTTTATTGTTGGTGTGCATTTCCTGTTTTCCTTTTTTTCAATTCCCACACCTCGCTTCAGGACTCCCCTCCAATGATGGATTTCCAGAGGGACCTGTTAACAGGGCAATAACCACAAACTCCCCTTCAGCTACTGCCTGTCAGCGCTCCCACCCAAGTGGTATGAGGTCTCCATGTGCTTCCCTTTCTGTTCTTTTCTTCCCTCTTTATGACCCGGAACCCCTTTCCTACATGGGGACATGAGGACATCCTCAGTTCTCCAAAGGACCTAAGGGGACCCAGAAACTTGCCTCCTGACAGTAAGATTTAGCAAAAATTAAGGGCAACAGAATTTCTGTTTACTAGTCTCCTTGAATTTGGAAGTCAAGGAAATATTTTCTACTATTGCTGGACTGAAGATCCTCCTTGGAAAAACCAGATGCTGTGTGAAGGATGTGAAGTATTGGATAACAAATTGCCTTTTGGGAGTTAAGTCCAAGGACTTGGGACTGCCTTTAGGTCACTATCTTTTGTCAGAGGCAGATGTAAAATTTAACCAGTCAGGGTTGATTTGTGAGCTTTTGTAACAAGCTTGGTACTGATACTTGGTGGTATTAGTGCTGCTTCAAATTCTAAGTCCTTCTGTTCCTGTCTCTTGCCCATTCTTCCTTTTTTATGTGCCTTGATCTCAATCTAAGTATCTCTTTTCCTTTCTCTCTCTTTCTCTCACTCTCTCTCTCAATAGACTTTAAATAATTAAGAATATGGGATGACATGAAAACCCATTATCTCCTATGGGTTCTTCATCTTTTTGTGGTAGGTGTTCAGTAGAGTAAAGAGTAAGTAGAGCCAATTTAAATGGCAAATTATGATCTTTACCAGTCAGGATATGATTTATATTTTAAATATCCCTAAAGACAATAATCAGCTCATTCCCAAACTACACCGGCTTCAGCTCTCTAGAGACATGACCTTGACTAGACAGAAGATGAACTCTGAGGAGAATTCTGTAGAATCCAAGGTTGTTCCCTCAGATAATTCTGCTAACTAGGTTTAAAGCTCTGCACAGTCTCTCAAATGACAAAACATAAGAATTGATGAAGAAGTTTTTTAAAAAAATTTGGGGCGCGCCTGGGTGGCTCAGTCGTTAAGCTCCTGCCTTCGGGTCAGGTGATGATCCCAGCGTCCTGGGATCGAGCCCTGCATCGAGCCCCGCACCGGGCTCCCTGCTCTGCGGGAAGCCTGCTTCTCCCACTCCCACTCCCTCTGCTTGTGTTCCCTCTCTCACTGTCTCTCTCTCTCTATCCAATAAATAAATAAAATCTTTAAAAAAAATAAATTTAAAAATTTTTGATTATCTACCCCAAATTATAATAACCTTTGAGAATTGCACTCTGTACCTACCATGGCATTTTAAATACTCAAAGAACACATCTGCTCGTTACTATATTGATAGGTTTTTTTCTCATAAGTTGATTTTTCTGAGGGAAAGAAATAATTTCTTGAAATCCTCTTAAAAAGTTATAATAGGCTTTCAAATCTATCGTGGCTTGTCAAGAGAAATAGGTTACTAATACTCTAGGATTGAAGAGTGCTATAACAGATAGCAGAGTTAGAAAATACTTTCAAAATGGGAACAGCCCAACAATGCAGAGTAACGAGCTCCTTATAATTAAACATATTCCAGCCAAAGACAAATGAGCATCAGGCATGGATGCTGCACAGTATATTCACACACTGGTTAGGAGGCTGTATTAGAAGATGTCTACTCATTTTGTTTAATACAATCTGATGAAGTTTCCAAATTCCTTGCCATTGGCACTTTCTGGACCATCCATGTCACTCTTAAAATGCAGTGTCCAGAGATTAAGCTAATATTGCAGACAGGCTCTGGCTTGGGCAGAATACAAAACGTCTGATGTACAAATGACCTTTTATTAACATAGTCCAAAAGTACGTTAGAGTTTTTAATAGATAAACCATACTGCCAATTTTTAGTGAACTTACTATAAAGTAAAACCCTCCGATTTTTTTCCCATATGAATTCAAAGAAGCTTAGCCTCTTTTATCCTGTTTTGCATAACTGACTTTTAAATCCCAACTGTAAGTTTTCGTATTTATTGCTGATGAATTCTGTACTATTGATTTTGATGTCAAGATGAGTGTTCATCTTGAATTACCTTATTGCATTTAGTATTTCTCCCAGTTTTGTGTCATTGCAAAATATAAAAAAGACATTTTCTACATCTTCCAAACTGAGGATAGAAGTTGAATAGAACTGAATCTAGCAACGAAGGCCCTGATAGTCTTCCCATGGGAAATTTCTATCACTCCTCTCCATAAACCAAACTCCTTGAACCTGCAACGTTTTAAAGAAAATGTTTTTCCTTTAATCCCTGAAAATAGCTCTTCCCTTTTCTTTGAAAAAGAGCACGAAAAATAGTAATATGCAATCGACAGGATTTCCTAGCGGGTGGTTTTTAAGTTCTCTTAGATTGAAAAATATAAGAACTCAAATAGGGACCTCCTACCTGCTCTAGGCTAATCAATAACCTTTGGTTTTGCAAAAACATCTGTGACTGTTAAGAATGAATTGAAATACATTAGAAATGGCATTACCGGGTGACGGTAAAGCTGCAAACCAGAGGTTACCGGCTCCTGCTTCCCTGGGCAATAGGGGCGCCTTCTGCTCCCTTTGAAAGCCTTTCACATCTGGCTCGCGCTGAATGAAGCTACTGTCAAGCCACGGCTGCTGTGGTACCTGGTTTCTTACGAATTAATTACATGTTCAGAACAGAGGACTTAGGGGTGTCTGGGGACTCGTGGCAGAGTTCACACAGCCTCTTTTAAACAAAGGAGGCTCTGTCTTAACTTAGCCTCATGCTCTTAACGAGGAAGTGAATTTGATCACGGGCCACATTAGGGATCCCTTATTTAACAGAGCCAGTGGTGATTGGATCAACGTTTTTCTAAATAGCATCTTGTGTGTTAGCCATAAAGGAGGTTAGCTTTGTTCTATTTGGCTTTCAAATACGGTTCTTATCACTGGCTAGCCTGAGAGAAAAGAAAATGGCACAACTGTGGTTTCAGGGAAGTGTGCATGCGAGTTTGTGTGTATGTTGTTAATCACAAGAAGTGGGAGAAAAGCCGAAGTGCTCACAGAACAGGAAAACTGGAAAGAAACTAGCTAGTATCAGAGGGTAAGGACTGTATGTACCTGATGTCTTTACCTCTGGCCAGGAATTTACATTGGAATCGCTGGGGGAGGTCTGTGCAATCTGAAAGGACAACTCTAGCTGACGGTGACAATGTTCTGTGATCACAGAGGTCGCAACCCAGAACCTGAGTTTGAGAAACCTAGTATTTTCAAAATGATCCTGCTCTGTTTAAAAACCACTGTTCTTAAGTAACAATGAATGGCTCTTCAGTCAAGTCCCTTTCTATAATCAATTCAAAGTAGCAAAAACACAAAAGAAAGTCAACCCTACTGGATTGTGGAGCCTGATCTGGGACTTGGAATTAAGACCGTGTTGCTTTTCCATTACCATCAGCATGGACCATGTCCGTCTAATAAATCTATACCCATGCTTGTGCTATGCAGGCTATTAACACGCACAGAGGAGAAGGGGACACTGAAAACTTGTGAAGCAAGTACAAGAAATAAAGTAAGAATAAATAACACATCAACTATAAACAGCTGGCTAAGTGAGACCACAAAGTTCTAAAGGCACTCGAGACTCACCAGTAGCTCTTCAATTCCCAAGTCTGGATGAGAACACTTCCCTGCTCCCCACTCATCAGCTGTCACAAACTCTTGTCAGAGAGGAAAAAATATCCACAGGCAGAGAATTAGTGGGAAGGAAGCAATGGGGAGTGTGAAATGCTAGAGGGAAACCTTGCATATTGAAGCTTCTTTCTTCGGTAAACTTAATTGTGCTGGCTAAGTTCTTTCTAAAAGTAAATTGTATGCACTTTGAATTAGGACAATGGGAGGGAGGAAATTTACTCAGATTTTGCTTCTCTTTCTAAACTTTCTAGCTGAAGCTAATAAACACGCATAAACCTCCAACTTCTCAAAGATCTTTTGTAAATTCTACTACTTACTACTACTAAAACTAAATGTGTTAGTGAGAAAATTAACATGCAGTCATAAAAAAAAAAAAAAAAAGGCTTGGAGGTGGGTTTGTTTCCTGGTCTGCCTTGTCCGTGATGCTGGCCTAATTGTACAGCTGAGTTGTCTGTGTCCACACATGAGGAGACCAGCCAAGGGATGGAGGTGATGAACTTAAAGGCTTCTCCCATTACCAGTATCTAGAATTCTGAACTCACTTAGAAGTGGAATGCATCTAAGCAACTAGGAAAAACAAAGAAAATCAATCTAAAACAAATGGGAGGAGCAGCTCTTTATGTGTAATTACTACTTTTTAATTTTTCACTGTTTCCTAAGTAACTAAACAAGTTCACTTCAGCGTCTAAGGATGCTGTTTACTGTCCAGTTCTCTTGGGGTCATGTTATTCACCTAATCTACTGAGAGTCAGTCCCCTTTGCCAGAGACCAGGGGGATCCTTGAAAGCAATTCTGGATCACACCCAACAATCTAGAAGATGTGGCATTTTCATTTCAATTGCAAAGCAAACCACACTACAAGGAACTGAGAAGAGTGGTACAGAAGGGATCCGAGGAGCACTACAATTCGTAAAACGGAGTGCGTTCTTTCTCCTTTTAAGCCCAGAACTGGCACCTACAGATCGAAGTGGGGATTTCGAATAAAACAAAAGGGGAAAAAAGGAATAAAACAAAAGGAAAAATGTCTGTGGGATTTTTTTGGAGTTGGTCAAATTATAAACTATTCAGAAAAACAAAGACAAAAAACAAAAAACAAAGACAAAAGTGTTAGTAAAGCAGAAAGTTGGTAAACTTGTTGATTATCATGGTGCTGCTCTCTGGTCCCAAATGAGCTGGAAATGTACGTTGGATTTTAGCCTGAATTACTCTCCTCTTTTGGCTTCATAGGGAAAAAAACTATTTGGCATCTGTTCCATTTCAGTGTTGGAAACAACAATTTCAAACACCATTTGTATGTGTTCATGCACTTGCTACTGTGAAAAACAACTTTAGAAGGCATGGTCCTTCATTTTATGAATCTTACTGTGGTTTATTATAATAACAATGTTGGGATTTAGGGGGGTTGATACCTAGCATCCTTCTCCTTCCTACCTAAATTCTGAACCAGAACTGGGAGAGAGAGCCAAGAGTCAGACAGATGGTGGTCAAATTATCCCTTTTGTTACTGATAAGCTAGGTAATGGGACTTTAGATCTATGGCCAAAAGGGCTTGTAATAGTATATTCCAGCATTAAACAGACATGCCCAACCATTCCTGACAAACCTGGGCATCTGCAGAGCTTCCCTGAAGTAGCAGCCTCCAGAAACCCAGTGGAGCACAGACCCGGGGGTCTGATGAGATGATCCAGAAACTTGGAGCCCCCTGTGTCCGGCCTCAACTCCTTGGGCAAGAGTAACAGAGGGGTAGAAAGAGGCCACCAGTGTTCATCCTAAATTCCTCCACATGAAATTATGATGCCTGAAGGAAAGGAGTGCTCACAAGAGGAATAATTAATCCTATTTCTATAGTGATTTCATATTCCTGTTGATTATCTCTCTTTGCAGAAGGAAGAGGGGTTTAGTAACTAAAAAAAAAACCTGAATTCTGAGAGAAAAACAGACCTGGCACGTTATGTATATAAAACAGATTTACCTCTTTTCAAGGCCTAAATGTATCCCATTTGCATCTCACTAATTTTTTTTTCTAGTAAATGACACTTTTTTGCATTCTTATATTAGGTCCTGACCATATTCCCTTTGTTGCTGTTATTACCTTTGAATTAATAAAAATTATTTTAGGTTTTATTTATACTTTATTTTCAGAAGTCAATATTACAATTTTCAAAGATAATATGTTTGATGACATCTGCAATCTTTATACCTAGATTGTAAAAGAAATAGACTGATGGCCTCAAATTCATACAGAAGGCAGCTTCATGATGTTCTTTCTTTTTAAATTCAGAGGCTCCATTTCCTTTTCTCATCTTTCCCATCTGAAGCATAAAGGACCTAGAATATGGAAGATTTTTTTTTCTTTTTTTTGGAAGTAGGATTCAAATGCTTGGGTGCCAGTACAAAAAAACAAATCAGAACTGGTGATAGATGGGGGTTCAGGGCTACCAATGGGTGACCTCTACCCTCACGGGAAAGGCTATAGCAGGAGGAGGACAATGCAGGCATCAAGGGAAAAAAAAGCAGAGCTAAGAGACAGATAGAGGGAGGGCCCCAGTGACACCATCTTCACTTCTAGATACAGCAAGGAATTAAACCAGCTGCCTTCTTGACTTTATAGTTTTGTGAGCCAAGAAATGGCCTTTAGGTGAATTTATAAATGACCTTAATGAATATGAGTTATTTCCAGTCACTTGTAACCCAGAAAGTCCTGGACAACGCAAAGCTTATTCCTCTCCTGCTCCCTCACTTCCCTGTGCATATCTAAGATTAGTCTGTAAAGTTTATCAAGACTTTGGTAAAGGTTCCAAGTTAAGAGAATTACAACACAGAGACAGAGAAGTGGCTCTCTACCCTTACGGTGAATCCTGTATAGTCCCTGACTCCTCCCAATGAAAACGCTGCATGGCATTTCCATGCCAGGCCATAGACTCTTCCCTGGCCAGCTATAAGCTTTCGCCTCTGCTTAGTTGTTGGTGTGGCTGTTCAGCTGAGGTCCTCTTTCCCTCATCTAGGAAATCCTGTGATCATCTCCTGTCCAGGTGTGAGAAGGCTCAGGGAAGCTTCTCATCCTAGATTTCCCTCTAGACTAAAGTTGGCCTGACTACCATTTCCTTATTTGTTATCCCTGGATCCATGTTTTAGTCTAACTGTCAGTTGTGAATGTCTCCTTGCCTCGGAGGAGATCCATCACTGGACCCCTTGTGGGATCTCAACAACCACACTGAAACAGAAGAATCCAACACCAGGAGTTGGTACCCATCTGGTAGCAGAAGATGTCCCGTCCTCACATTTACTTCCCAATTATAAAAAGAAAGGGTAGTCTCTTCTTGTTACAATACAATCTTGGTTGAATGCTGACAAATTTTCATCCAGAAATGTTTCCCCCTTCATGAGGTAAAGAAGAATGATAAGCAAAACCGGTAGTAGCTTAAAGGGACAGAAATAGGTGTTGAAGAGTCAGAAAATTAGCTGTATAGCATCATTTTGAGTTTACTTCTGAAGTCAGTGGTTTCTGGATGATTCTTAAGAATTCTCAACTTAGATACATGTTTATCTATCTCTATTTCTATAATTATAGATACAAATGAGACGATGACATATCTTATCCAGGAATGCCTCCTCTGCCATGAAGTAAAGACCGTACTGTGTACTCTTCTACCTTCTAGGCTTTCAGCCCTAATTTTCTGTGAGTAACTACTTAGGTCAAAAGAGCTACCTCCATAGGAGAAAGCAACAGTATGCTTGTCCAGAATGACACAATCTCTACTCAGAAAATAATTCTCTAAAGAAAACAAAGGCTTTAGAAATGGAGCTTCATACAGAGAACATGTTACTTGTTTCTATAACTGGCTATGCATTCAAATTGTCTGAAAAACTTTTTACTAACTCAGCTTCCTGGGTCCTACCCCAGACCTGTTAAAAAGATTTTTTGGAAAGCAGCTTGGGGATATGAATATTAATAAAGCTTCCTAGATGATCCACATACTGTGTTTGGGGACCTTTTTCTTCTACCAGCTGTTTTGGTAAAAAGGAAACTTCTCCCACACATGCTCTCATAGTGGGACCTCTAAGAGCAGAAGGTCTCTTTTTGCTTTAGTATCTTGTTCCCTCACTGTGTTTTCCCTACACAGTTGGTCTCTGAGATGTTTGCCAAATCCTTCCCAATATACATTTATGCTCTGTTAGAATAAGCTCTTATTTTTGTCTTAAAATTTTTAATAATACCCATACATTATATAAAAAGAAAAAACAACAACAACAGAGCATGGGGCAGAACAGCACTAGGTAAGGATGACTAGAAATCACCTCACCTGAGTTAACCCAGTAGGACGAAGAAAAGCATCAATCCTAGAACCCAGGACGGGAAAGAGTTTATGCATGGTTTTAAATGACCTTGCTGAGATGTATAATGTGGCCAATGGATGAGAGGATAGAAAGCCAAAAAGACCATTCAATTCAATCCAAAAGAAAACTCCTCAGAGATTCATAAAGATGACCATACTCAGTATGCATTCAATAATACTTCTACTCATGTTCAAAAGGAATACCTAAGAATTTCTAAGATTTTAACATCCTGCATCTTAAAACCATGTGTAGATGTTCTATGTCAGTGATCACAGAACAAGGATGTCTTTGGCTACATGTAATATTAATCATAAAAGACAGAAGTATCCTTTGAATCAAGATTAACACAAGTAAAACAATATCTCCATCAATAAGACATTGTTTGACATCAAGATCGATCCTCTTCTATCCCAAATGTCAGCAGATTAGAGACATACAGTTTGTCCATTAGGGTATGAATATACTACAACACAACACAAACACATTCAGTTACTTTAAGTACATTCTGGACAAAATCCAATAAATTGCCCTCAGGCCCATTCTACTATATTTTAAAAATAAAAATAAAAGATGACCTTATTTAAACTTCCAGATGACATAGAAAATATAATTATTTAAAAGTTTACTGGTATAGGGCAACTGGGTGGCTCAGTGGGTTAAAGCCTCTGCCTTCGGCTCAGGTCATGATCTCAGGGTCCTGGGATCGAGCCTCGCAGTGGGCTCCCTGCTCAGCAGGGAGCCTGCTTCCTCCTCTCTGCCTGCCTCTCTGCCTACTTGCGATCTCTTTCTCTCTCTCTGTCAAATAAAAAAAAAAGAAGTTTATTGGTATAGAATAATAGAAATCAGGATATCTGGTAGATGTAGAAACTCATATAAATTATAAGCTGAAAACAGGAATATTAGCAATACCTATAATCAATAATGCACATGTGTATGTATGCAAATTTGTGTCACAACAACAATCTCATCTTTCTGGGAATATTATTTTTCTAGATCATTTGAAAATTTCTTGAGTGCTAGCTATATAACCAAATGAGAATGCTGCTGGAATACTGAAGGTAGGTGAGATGCCTTATATGGCCTTTGGCATCATAATCATTACTATGATGGCTTTGTAAAATGTCAACTTGGCTAGGCTAAACTATATTCCCAGAACTGCCTCTCCTGTACATTTTCCATTAGGGTGTACCACATGAAAGTTTTTCTATGGGATTTGAAGGCTACAACTGCTCCTCCTTCCCTGAATCCTCCTTTAGTTTCTTTGATTCTTGAGCCAAGTGTCTAGGTTTAGTTTCATGAACAAATGACCCTGGCTTCTGATGGCCCAAACCATCAAGGTCAGAGACAATGAGAAATGACATGGGTTCCAGTGAGTCCTCATTTATTCCAGCTTGTGCTTCTGACTTCCACCTTGTTTTTTCTCTTCCCCATTTTCCATCTATCTTTCCTTCCTTGCTGCCTGCCCTGCAGACTTCAGGATCTAGTATCAGATGCAAGGACAATGGTGTTATAAATACTGCTTTACCGGCCCTCACAATTGTGTAAGGTCAGATAACTATAGAAATCAAACTTCATCTATCTCTATTTCTATAATTATGGACGCTATATCTATCTGTCTGTCTGTCTATATCATCTATCTCAATATACTCTAGTGGTTCTACCTCTCTGACTGAATGCTGGGTGAGAAAATAAGGGCTCATGACATCCATAACTCCCCAGGTCAAGGTAGACATGTTTACACACACACACACTTCTTCTGAGAAGGCCTATTTAGTACAGATAAAGACCTTGGGAACTTACATGCTTCATGTACTCCTTTACGTTATTAAGTGAGAAATAGGGAAGCTCTACTTCATTGTGCTAATTATAATATATGTAACTTGCATCAAAAATCACATTTGGAAAAATGTTTATTAAACATAATAATTCTTTGACTCAACAATCCAACCTCTGTGCATATATCCTACAGGAAAAACAAAAAAAACTCCCCTTCCCTACACACATACATCTATCCATATGTTCAACGTTGTAAAGGAACTGGTTGGCTCAACTGTGGGACTATGCTATAGCTTACTAAATACTATAACTTACAATGTACTACTAAAAAGAAAGGTTGCAAAGTGATACACATGTTAAAGTCCCATACCTGTAAAAAATAAGAGGGCAAAAGTCCCATGTGAGAATGTGTTTGTATATATTTATCAAAAGTATAGGAAAAGATGGGTAAGACATCACCACACTGGACTGATAACACTGTTTACTGGAATGGGAGTGGGTTTGGCAGGAAAGGGAGATATTAACATTTTCTTTATACAATACCTCTATATTGTTTGAATTATTACAAAAAGCATGCATTATTTCTGTACTTTTTTCCATCCTCCCGTAACATGTATCATGAATACCCTTTACTGCTATTCCAGAAAGAATGTAAAGAAAACACCAGCTTTTCGGAATATATATTAATTGGAAATGATATGATCATTATTTAAATAATTTCAGAAATTGCATTTAGCCACCACTAACAGAAACCCACAAAACAGGGACAACAATGAACCTGAAGGTAGAAAGCCTATTATCAGTAGGGCAGCTTCATGATGGGAATAGGAACTCAGAGTCCTTTTCTTTTTACTCAGCCATATTCCTGTTCTCTTTTCCTCATGCTTTCAAGATGGCTCCATTTCCACCAATCTGTTCAGTGCCTTAGTCCCCATTCTAACTCTGCCAGCCATGCAACTATGTTGTGCGCAGGAAATAGGAAAAACGAGGCACTAACCAAGCATGCTAGCAGAGTCAGCCCAGTATGAGAGTTCAAATCTCATTGGCCAGAGATGTGTCATATGTGTATCCCTAGCAACAGGGAGCTGGAAAATGTAATTTTGCCACTTCTTTCCCTCCCTCCAGAAAAAGCAAGGTCCTAGTAGCAAAAAAGAAGAGAATGGATATTAGATTAGTAATTCCTAGGGCGCCTGGGTGGCTCAGTGGGTTAAAGCCTCTGCTTTCGGCTCAGGTCATGATCTCAGGGTCCTGGGATCGAGGCCCGCATCGGGCTCTCTGCTCAGCGGGGAGCCTGCTTCCTCCTTTCCCTGTCTCTTTGCCTAGTAACTTGTAATCTCTCTCTCTGTGTCAAATAAATAAATAAAATCTTTAGATTAGTAATTCCTAGTCCCTGCCACAATAAGCAATCCAGAATGAAGTTTTTTCTTTCTTAAAAGCTAAACTATGATGCTCTAGGAATCTACCCCAAGAACAAAAATGAATAAGCAAACAAAATATACTTACATTTATTTCAAAACTGTTTTGAAATTTTACATTTGATTGGTTAACAATATGTGGTATGTTCAATTATTTCCTGCTTTTTAAAAAAAATATGACAATAGCTATATGTATACACATGCAAAGCAAAAGCAGCTGCATAAATATTAATTAGCCCTGTTTATCTTTTTTTTAGTAGCAATAAGGATACTTTGTATTTTATATTGTTCACTTTTCAGTGCATTCTGATTTTCTTTCTTTTTTAAAAATGAGCAGGTATTACTTTCTTATGCAAAAATTTAACATAGCTTATACCAACTTAGAAAAAAGTAGATTATTTATTGATTTCTTCTTCACGTTATCGCTAGTACTAGCCATAGGAATAAGTAAAAAAGTGGGATATTCTTGAGAAGAAGGCACTTCAGGATAAATCTAATTTCTGGAAAAGAACACATTTTTGTGGAGTAGTCTTTTCCATCTTATTTTCCCTTTCTCCTTTTCCTAATTCTCAGATTAAAAGTGGTATATGGCTTGAATGTGCACTGCTATTCAATTGTAGTTCCTTTACTCCACTTTGTCATGCCAACAATTACAGAGCAGCCAATTTTCTGTAAGATTCAAATATATCTGACCTTCTGCTCCAAAATATTGTTAAAGACTACTATTTTGAGATGTAAAGGAACTTACAGATATTTGGCTCAATTCTTTCATTACAAAACTTCAAAACACGACACATTTTTCAAAAATTTTTAAACATTCAGAAAGGCACAGAGAATAATATAATTCTATGTACTGCTACTAGCTGCTGTAATACTCATGTTTGACAAATGTTAACATTATGCCTCAGATTTTTTTTAACAATAAAAGATAGCAGATAAAACAGAAGACCTCAAATCTTGGATATCCTCCTCATGTCTTAGAAATAAGCATCTGAAATCTGTGTGTATCATCTAGCATACACACACACACACACACACACACACACACACACATATATATATATAAATACACACACACACACACACATATATATATGTATATGGTCTTTAATTGGGACTTCTCATTTCTAACATACCACTTAGATATGTTTAAATGTCTGGATGAACTTGTTATTATCACCTAAGTAGATACAATCACCTTTAACTCTGAAGGTCTTTCTCCTCTTTCCCATCCTCCACCCGATATTTCCTCCCCTGCCCACCCATAAACCCACGATCAATCCAGTGATACCATGATAGTCTTATGAACTGTTGGATTGCAAATTATGCACAAGTTAATGGAATACAGAATTATATATTGTACCTTGAGTCTCTAGGTGTATACACTAGGATCATTCAAGGGATTCTTCAATGGTATGTTCTAATCCTTATAACCCAGATGTTAAACAACTTTTGATGGAAGAGGAATTTTCTAATGCTACACTATGTTACCAGAAATGTCTTTTGTTTTTACTCAGAATGAATGAAATTCTTCTTTACCTTCCTTAACTTTACATGAAATATAAGTAAAAGAACTGACCTCAGGAGCATAGTTAACAGGATTTTAGTCCATACTGTTCTTCAATGTGGGACAGAACAATTTACATGCAGATTTTTCTTAAAAGTGACAGAAAATTTTCAGATATTATTTGGAGACACATTGCTCTCATACTCAACGACATTTTAAGATGTGCACTGAAGGATTCTGAGAACATACACCTTTTTAACTAGACCAGGGTTTCCCTTCTTTTATCTTTGTGTATGGAGGAAGGAAGTTACTTTATAAAAAAGAAACTCTCCCTCAGCCCACTTTTGCGGCTATTTCTAGATTTCCCTCTCCTTTCTTTTCCAGAAAATAAGAGTAACATAGATTTATCAGATGAGTTAATGAATTCACACAGCTCCCGGGGAGAGAGAAGGCAGTGTGTTTCTCAACCACCATAAAGAAAAAGTTACTGGAGAGTCACTGACCAAGCCTGTGGAGTCAGTGAGGCAGACCCTCCTAATACCTTGCCCAGATTGCAGGCCATTGACCCAATCTTAAATACTTGAGGAAATAGAAAGGTATTTCACAGAATATGGTTACGGACCAAAGACTAATTCTCATTCTCTAGGAAAACCAATCTAGCTTCCCACCTATGGTATATTTATCACATCTCACAAAGTAATTTTAGCTTTTCTTTTTTTTTTAATGTCTAAAAATGGTTTTCTTTTTTTGCCTAATTCACAGCTCTATGACATCAGCTCTCCAAGATCCTTCCTCACTCCATTTGAAACACAGGGGCCTTACCTTTTTACCAGCAAAAAGTTTTCAAAAAACATTACCAAATATTAAAAGAAATATCTCTAGCATTAAATGAAAAGAGAAATATTCAGCCACTTAAGTGAGTCATGCCTTTCAAAACACTGAGAAGTTAAAACACAGAAGACGCTATTTCAAAATACCTCTGGTTCTTGGGCTGACATTAGATTCTCTAGATCCACTTCTTTATAAATCTTCAATTCCAACATCAAATTTTCACAGGAGGAAAAAAAAATGAATGAGGTGGGTTATAAGAAAAAGCTTTTGGGAACCAGACACCCATGTTTGTTTTCTATCATCCAGCATGAGTCAAGAAACTCAGAATCATCAGAGATTGAGCAATTTATTTTTAATGGCAATGAAAGGGAATTATAAATGTTAAATGCAGTATTCTCTTCTCATGAAGATGTATTATCTGCCCCTGAGCTCATCTGAGAGAGCAGTAGTTCAATTTTGCAATGTTTACATGATGTACCTAATTTTGAAAGAAAACAATCCGTCTTGGTCAAATTTTCTTGTGGTGACTTAGATTTGGAAAGGATGGATTTTGCATCTAGGATACGGAAAGATGCTTGTTGTGGCAACAAAAAACAAACCATAAAAGGTGTTTAATAAATTATCCCAGTCACCACTTTCAGAAGATATAGCTCTCTCAAGAATGGTGGTTGCTTGACTGTGCTTTTGAATCACCTGGACAACTTTTAAGAAACATTGAAACTTAGTTCAATACTCTTGGAGATTCTTAAGTAATCGAGCTGCTGTGCCACTGAGACGGAGAGCCTGTCCTCCAAAATATGCTGTTTAAACCTCCCTCACCATGTTCCAGCCACTCAGTTGGGAAGTTTTAAGGTGTTTCATGGTCCAAGGCACTGCATTTGTCTCATTTACCTTCAGGTGAAAGAACAGACGCGTTCCTAACAGTGTGGAAGGTGAACTCTGAACTATCAGAAATTTACAGGGCCAAGTTTATGCAACTCTAAATATTAACAGCCACCCTCAATTCTAAATTCATTACTTCTCTCTCTCTCTCTCTCTCACACGCACATGCGCTTGCATGCACATGCATTTGATAAAGAAGGGAAATGGAACTCCTACATTAGAAACAAAGAAGAAAGGTTAGTTAAGGCACAGAGAGGTAGAAATATATTGAAACACAGTGTATCTCATCTTTCCATTCAACTAACTCTGGAGGTAGATGTATTTATGTCCTTCTGTACCTTTGCTTCAGGTACCAGGGCAGCTGGGGCAGGAGGGAGCAACGGTCATAACAGTCCCTGTAGCACCTGAGAGACATCTCTCAGTAGTAAGAACCTTGGAATGTTCACAATCACATCCCAGAGCTCTTGCTCTCGGTGGGTTTACCCAGCTTCACTGGGTGCCCTGGAGGGAAAGCTGTTCTCTGGAATAAGGTCCCATCCCTAAGATTAGCCTAGTTGTCAATGGGGAAACTCTCTGAGTCACACAAGACAGATACCACAGCATTTTACTTCACTCCAATTAAAACTGAGAAAAAGTGAAAGAAAGATAACAGAAAACCTAATGTATCATAGGACGCTTTTTGATATTGGTATTATGGAAGCTCGGAAGTTCTTCCAATACTACTCTTTCCTCAAAGCTTCAATAGTCAACACCCTTGTTATAAAAAAGGAATATGTAAGGTAAACTGACTTTGCAAGATAAGATGCAGATTATACACATTTCTTCTACCACTAGTTTCCTGAAACCAGAATATTCTAATGTAAAAGATCTTGCAAAACAAAAACAAAAAGAGGAGTTGGCATTTTTCTAATTCCATGACCTATATTCCTAACTGTAAATGCTTCTGAAATTAGAATAACTATGAATGATAGTCAAGTTGTAAGGCAGCATGCTGTCTTTCAATACCTGAAGAGAAACCTTTATCTCTCTTTGCATTAACAAGCACAAACTGAGAATTGATATGCTTGTTTCTTTTTTTCTAGTATAATCATCATTTAATACCTAACACATTGTTATTGAGCATCTGTGTGTCATGCACAATACTAACTCCAGGGATTGCAGTGATGAGTAAGATTTGATTCTTAGGAGAAACAGTGTAGTAGGGGCGATACCAAAGGTGTCCACAAAATCCTTTAGCACAGACTCAGAAGTGACATAAGAAGAAAACAGGTGTGTGTGCGTGTGTGTGTGTGTGTGTACCCAATTGATTAAGAACTTGGGAGAGAATGCCTACAGTGAGATCTATTTATTTGTCTTCTTCCATAAGAAATCTTATCACATATTTCTTTTGTTTTAAGATCTATGAGTCATCCTAAAAATTGGAAGTCTTGAACACTAGCATCATGCTCACTTCGTCAGGCTGCACAAATGGCTGCTGGGACGTACTAACAAGCTCCTATTACAAACATCTATAACGTTTGATGTTAGAAGCCTCAACATAGACATAGTTGGTGAATTTTCTGTCTACTGGTAAACATACCTTGACTGTGACACACATATAAAACAGTGCATGACCTTAAGGACTCTCAAAGCACTCTGCCCCACCTTTCTTAAATGTCTGTTTCTTAATCACTAGTTTTAATCATATTTCCCAGATGCCTGAATACAAAAAGTACAAAAACTTCAAAAGGACTCAATATCTACATAGGGTAAAGATGAAGTTTTCAAACACTTTAAACCCACAGAACCCTTTTCTTATGAGGGAGATAAATCTTATGAGGAAGATAAGATTATAAAATCTTATGAGGGAGATAAATACACAAAGCAGATCAAAATAGGACTCTGTTGGTAAAAGGCAAGAGGTAGCTTAAAGCCCCCTCCAGCTGCTGCTTGCTCTCCCTCTCAAACTCCAACCTGAGGCTCTCCACAGAAGCCCTCAGGTTCCTCAAGGCACAGCTGGCAGACCACTCTCCTAAGGAGAGCAGATATTTCATGCAACACATGCAATCCCGTCTTTTAAGTTGAGCTTGACTGGAGTGGAGTTTCAGATACTAATCCAAATTGCCTAAAGCTACTGAGTTTTGTTCTGTCACAAAGCAGACACAAACTTTGGCATGTCCCTGCAACTTTGTGAATCGTCCCTCATCTCTACCATGATGTCCTGAAAGGTTGTTTTAACACTTAAAAAGAAAAAAAAAAAACTTAAAAATTAATTTGTAACTTTAAGCACCATTCAAACATAAAAGACTTCTGAAAATGTGAGAATTTTCCCTTGATTAACTGGGGTAAAACGAAAACAACTTTAGACCCAGAAAGATCTGCATTTCGATCTTGGTTCTGCAATTTACCATATTATATGTGACTTTGACTGAGTCATTTCATCCTCCTGGACCCTCAGTTCCGTAATTCTCAAAAATGGAGGCAATAATGACAAACAGGTTACTGTAAAAGATAAATGACAGCAAGAAGTCCCACCTAGCCCAATGTTTGGTACATGGTAGCCGTCAGATAAATGTTCATTGGATCCAAATGCATTTATTTAAAAAAAAAAAGCCACATCATTTCTCTTTAGTATGGATTTTACATCCTAGCACTGCACTGTAGCAAATATATCACCAATTGTCTCACCTGAAAAATGGTGCTATATAAATGCAAATTGACTTAGCACAATCACACATACTCATCAGCATATGACTCTCCACATCTTTCTTTCTTAAAAACTGTATCTACGTCTTCACTCTGGATACCAATACCTTTAGAACTTAATGAGTAAAATTATTCATTTCTCAGCTTTTCCTCTTTTTTGATAGAAAAAGCTCATTTCATCAGAGGTGATTTGATGAAAATTTACAGTCAAATTAAAATGTAGAAATTATCATATCTTTAAAACCAGAACATTTACTATTTTTCACTCCTAAATCACTCTTTTGATAATATATATTTATACATTTTCTATTATATATTTCTATATTTTTCTATGTCTTATTGATAATAGACTACCATGGGAATCTTAAAAAAGGAACATAGAAACCAGAGAAAGACCACCCTGCTATCTAGCTCTTCTTTTATTTGTTTGATGACTATTTTTGAAATCTTGAAATATGTGAAATACATGTCTTGCCAAATCTTTATATGTTTTGTCACTTCCAATAAGAAATTAGATCTCACATCTGTTTCTGTTTTGAGAATACATCACATTTATTTTTTTTTAAACAGACATGAAAATCAGAAAACGAAGGGATCAGAAATCTGTGTTGAGAATTTAAGTCTCTGGTTGGGAGATGGGGGCAGGGTGGGAGTATCCTGAATTCAAGGTAGGTCCTGGGTCTGGTGTAAGTGGAACCAATCCCAGCCATTCCCCACTATCCCTGCAGGACATGGCAGTTGTAAGAGCAACAGCGGCTATCTCATCTAAAACACTCACTGACTCTTCCAAACCAGAAGGAAGTTATTTAATAAGTTGCTATCTCGTGCCACTAAAATAGGATGATAGTAATTCTCTTCAATTAAAATTAGTGCCCATTTATTGAAAGTTTACTTTATTAGTTCTGCTTGGGGAAAGACAGAATTCTTATTCCAACCCACTTTGTGAGGCTGAACTGATTAGACAAAAACATGCATTTGGTGTAGATCTTAGTTTCTGGGCAACAACTGCACTGATCAAAACAAACCTCAAATGGGGAAACAGCACCTCAGATGCCACACAGTGCACCAGCAACAACAAAAACTGCTGTATGAAACTACAAAGGTAGAGTCTGTTGACAATGCTAATAACATGCAGGAAAGTAAATGTGCTTCTGTGGCAGGGACTTTGTTATACACATAATTATTGTCTTTGCAATGATGTTCAGTGGAATAGTCATCGATAAAAAGAACACTTATCCTATCTGTATTCATTCTTGGAGGAGGTAGTGAAGTACGTAGGCATCAGAATTAGGTAACAAATCTTATTTTGTAGCCTTCAAAAACAAAACCTCCTGAAGCCTGCCTTTCTCCTGGGAAATGGGGGATGTAGGAGTGAAATGTGCTTTTGGTTATCACTCCCCAAGTGATGATAATGACAACCTTTCTCCTGCCCAGTGCACGCACCTCACTGAGACTGTTTCATTGAACACTGAAGAATATTTATACTACTGTATTTGGCTTTTCTTTTGGTCCTGAAACTTAGAATACTTCCAAATATCTCTCTTTTAGAAAAAAGCAAAATAAGATGATTCAACATGGTTTGTTTAAGTTGTATTTCTTTTTCAAAGATGGTAAGAGATTACTACCCACTGGTCGTTTTAATTGTTGGCTTATTTATGCCTCACAGTGCCCTAAGTAAGCAGTTGAGACCAGAGAGAATTGCTTTATCAATTCCAAATGCCCGGGATAGAGACTCTCATGCTTGGATTTGGTCATGTATCCATCTGATCCAATTGTGCGATATAAGTTGGAATGGGGGAGATTCACCCTTGTAGGGTTGACTACTCAGAGAAAGTGACCACAGTTGTAGGGTGTGTAGATACCCCAAAACACTGTCTACTACTTGTTAAACTGCCTGGAGGCCCTATAGAGATTTGTAGGGCAGACCTATTATTGATTATAGTCTCTCTTCCTCCAGAATGAATTTTAAATGGTGTAGAAAATGATCATATGAGCAGAAAAGGGCAATTAGAATTGTTTCTAAAATAGATTTTTATGAAAAAATTATGACATGTAAAGAGAAAAGAGATTACACTTTTAAGATCCTAGGTAATTAGCTAGTTAATGCAATTACCTGCCAAATTTACATATGAGTTCCCTAGCAACCAAGATAACATAGAAATCTGACAGATTATAGAGTTCTCCTGTCCAGAAAAAGTGATAAAAAGAAAGAGTTTTTTTCCAGGCACTGACCTTTAGAAAGAATTCATAAATTAGGTGTTTACTTAAGAGATACCACATGAAATAATTGAAAAGGACTTCTATTACATTCTTGAAATAGATATTTCTATTTCATCCTTCTGTGGAAGCTGAAGGAATAACACTAAACTTTAATTCAATAAACTTATGGGGGTGAAATATTAATGTGGTTCTGTCTGCAAATACCTCTGGGAACTATTGATTTTTATATCACAACTTGCTGTGGGGTCTTCACCAGGCCTGAGCTCATCTGGAAGGATAGGCTGAGAGCTATGTAGCAATTTTCTAAACATTTAGAAATATAATGTTACATCTTCCAATTATTTTTAAATAACTATTTTATTATAGAAGTATGTAGCCATCGTAGATAATTAAAAAAAAATCAACTTCACATTGTCATTACCCAGTGGTCACCACTATAAATTCTTAGGCATATCTTTCCAGATATTTCTGCAAGTGTTGGTACTCTTTTTCAGTACTGCTTTGGTTGGTACTCTTTTACAGATTTTTTTCCCCAAATCACCAATCTCAGTCTACTTCTTTCAATAAATTTTTATCTCATCTAATACTAAGACCAAATTTAAATTTACCCAATTGTCCCTAAAATACCTTTATACATGGTTGGTCCAGATGGGTCCAGGCAGACTCATTCCATCTGGTCCTTCAGTTATGCCCCCCCCCATTGGGGTGAGGTATCTCTGAGGCTAAGGGGCATGCCCATCCAGGGCTCCAACCCCATTTCTAGACTAAGCTATATACACATAGACCCTGGAATTCAGTGTGCAAATGGCTCCAAATACTTTTTGAAGGGTTCAAAATCACTAGTTCACAATCACTAGTGTTGGGGGTGCTGGAGCCTAAAGGCTCACACTCGCTGAAGGACGTGCTCCTGAGATAGTTGCTTATTTTTTCCTACTTTTTTCCTTAGGTCCTTAAAGTCAACTAATCTACCTCTAGTGACCCCTGTTCCCGAGTTAGTAGAGCATGAGCCTCAGAAGTCAACCAAATTCATGGGAATCCTTCACAGGTCCTATGGATTATCTAGGCTCCCCATTGCCTCTTTTGTCACTCAACTTTAAACCATTCTACTACCCTTTCCTACCTTTACCATTACAGTATCAGGAGAAATATAAAGAAAATGTCTATTAATGTTATTGTGCTAATGAACATATGTATTGGAAGTATTAAGAATGTTATTTTTAAAAGATTTCATTTAATTTGAGAGAGGGAAAGAGAGAGAGCACAGAGGGAGGGGCAGAGGGAGAGACAGAATGCTCAAGCAGACTCCCCACTGAGCAAGGAACCCACTGGGGGCTCAATTAACAGGATGCTGAGATCATGACAAGCCGAAATCAAGACTTGGCTGCTTAACCAACTAAGCCACCCAGGTGCCCTGTTATTTTGTTTTTATAACAGCCATGAATATAGATATATTCCAATGTTTTTGCTCTCCATTAAAAACTATAGCCAAAAGTTGACTAAAGACTGATTTTAGGAGAAACAGCAAATACCTAATAACCATCAAATGTTTAGGAAATCATACACTGGAGAAATGCTTTTGCAAAGGAGAAGGGGGAAAATGAACATTTCTATCTTGTCAGCTATAGAAATATCCCTACTTTCATAAGCAACAGTTTTCTCTTTCCAACCTGAATTACACATCTCAACCATATCAGAGACACTTCCGGTAATAACTTTGTAACAAAAAAAGATCATGTACCAGCAAAATTCAATCTTTGGTTTGAAATGTATTTATATATTATAAGTGAGGTCAGAAAAAAATGATTCAGAGAATGGAGGGAAAGTTTCCTTTGATGTGATCTGAGAATAAGAGAAGCCCCAGCGCCCAGATGGAAGGGCCATTTGCTTTGTATTTTCCATCTTTCTCTCTCCTAGGACAAACTGTTGCAGAGATCCTCAGACGGATATTTCATAGGAAAGCCCATAAGTGAAAACATCCGAACCTTGGGAACCTGATCTCCGTTACCAATTCTACGTTTCCAAAAGAGCATTTAAATACATCATTGTTTGTTTCCAGTGACTAGTTAATTGCATTTTGATTTGGTAATTGCAAACAGATCCCCCAGTCTCTCAGCTTTTCTATAAGCATAACAATCTTTAATATGATGGAACCAGAGTTATACTTACAAATTCCCAAAGAGGTTCATATTAGATTCTCAGATGATTTTTCTGCTCTTCTATTGTTAATGTTAGATCTGGATTTTGTTTTTCCTATAACTTATAACAGCAGTCATTACTGATTCAATGTTGATTTGGTCTACTGGGAAATTGTTCAAAGACAGTGGCAGAAAAGACCACAAAAATGCTCATATTATTGCATTTTATACTATAGATTATTTACATTTTCATGCATTCCAGACCTAGAGAAAGAAAGAGTACCTACAAGAAAAGGAGAAGTTTTCCTGAATTGGGAAGACAGGGGAATTATAATCTGTCTTTGAGAACTCTACTTTCTGGTCATCATATTTGTACCACCTCTAAAGTGAAATACAGATTATTAGTTGAATTAGTAGGATTCTGAGCAAGATGAAACCAATGATAAAAGTGAAGGGACTCTCCACAGCAGTAAAAACAATGAACTAGTAATAACACACAACGACATGGGCAAATCTCACAGACATTATACTAAGCAAAGAAGTTAGACATAATAGCCTACATACCACGTGATTTCTTATATGAAGTTCAACAACAGGCAAAGCTAATCCACACTGCTGAAGTCAGAACAGTGTTATCTCAGGGGTAAGGGCTGGGCATGCCTGGGGAAGAGCACGAAGAAACTTCTGGGGCATGGAAACGTTGTATAGTTTGACTGAGGTAGTAGTTATCTAGGCCTGCACATAATAAAAAGGTCATCAAACTGTACAGTCCTAAAAGTTGTGCATTTTATACATTCTACTGTATGTAAGTTTAACCTCAATTTAAGAAAATACGGAGAGAGCAAAAAAGCTAGCTTCTGTTACTCTCCTCTCCCTAGTTCCTGCTCTATTTTCTTTTATTTAGCTTCCCCCAGCTCTTTGTCTCTCTTCTCTTTTTCTTCATATCTTAAATAGAAAGTGTTGGGAGAGTGAAGAATTTGTGAGACTGTGAGAAAAGAAATTAGATTCAAACATTACTGTATTTGGCTTGAAGCCAAACCAAATTCAAAGTTTCCTTAAGGATAAAAGCTTAAATACATAATAAAATTAGCTAGCATTTGTTTATTACTTCATAGTTTACAAAGCTTTCCTGTATTATCTCATTTGATCATGAAACACTATAAAATGCACATTCAGGCCTTTGTTTTATAGGTGAAAGAAGCCAAGCTCAGAAAGTGGAAATGACTTGACAAAGTTCACAGTGAATAAGTGGTAGAGCCCTTATTTAAACTAATTCAGAAGATCCATGAACCTGAATAGGAAAACTAATTTATATCTTTATTTTATAACTTCCAGGTAAGAATTTCTTTCCATTTTCAACGTATGCAATAAACCTCGGTAGTATTCATGATACTTGTGACTGCTACTGTCTTCGCCAGCTTGGGCTGCCATAATAAAATACTATAGACCAGGTGGCTTAAACAATAAACATTTATTTCTTCCAGTTCTGGGGGCTAGGAAGTCCCAGATCAAGGTGCTAGCAGACTTGGTATCATAAGGACCATTTTCTGGCTTATAGCAGTGTCCTCACATGGCAGAGATAGAGAGCAGAGAGAGTTCTGAGCTCTCTTCCTTTTCTTATAAGAACACAAATTCCAACACGGGGACCCCTCCCTCATGACCTCATCTAAACTTAATTACCTACCACCTCCAAATACTATCACATTAGGGATTAGGGCTTCAACATCTGAATGGGGGAGGGGCTTACAAATAGTGTATGAGAGTCACCAATAGAAATAACAGATATTTCTTATCACCTTAGAGTTGAAAAAGATATCTTGAGCTATCATTTACATACATGACTACTTTATAATCAGTGCTAGATTATATGTGATTGAAGCCCTTCTCCCTACAGATGCTCATGGGAACTATCTGGGCACTTTGTGGTTCAGGCAACATGATGAATTTGAAGGTTCTCACTCTGGTGACCCACACGCCTTGGTTATTTTCTAGTACTTCATACCTCTAATGGTTGCTGATCAGTCTTTGGAAGGAGGGGAATTAAAGACCAGCCTATACCTAATGTTCTCATTCTAGCCGACACATCTTTAAAATATAACATTTAACTTTCATATATTTTCAATATATTGGCTAATATTATGCAATGCATTAATAAAGGAACACATATAATACAGTATTATATTTAAGCATATTCTGATAACTACCTTTCACTATAACTAGTTTCCCTGCAGTAATCTGCATTTTATTTTATGAATGAAAAACACTCTCCTGAGAAGGTATCCCTAAGTTTCAGTAGTCTCCTGAAAGGGACATAGTACAAAAAGGTTAAGAACCTCTGCTTCAGGGGCGTCTGGGTTTCTTAGTCAGTTGAGTGGCTGCATTTGGCTCAGGTCATGATCCCAGGAGTCTCGGATCTGGCCTTGTCCAGCACTGCACTCAGCAGGGAAACTGCTTCTCCCTCTCCCTCTGCCCCTCCCCCAGCTCATGCTAACATGCTCTCTCAATCTCTCTCTCTTGCTTACTCTCTCTCCAATAAATAAAATCTTAAAAAAAAAAAAGAACCTCTGCTTCAGACTTGTGCTTTTTCCATTACGTGATCATTTTACAACATTTAAGAATAACAGGAATAAATTTAAGAAACCTGCTTTAAGAAGAAGTAAAAATTCGTCATCTGTATCACTCATTTTCTCCAGATATTGCTTAAAAACTAGGTGAAATGTTTTAATTTTTTTCTTCTAGATCTCTGCAATGTAAGGATCAACCCAAGCCAAGCATATTCCATACCACACATTCCCTTAACAGCAGGTGAAGGTGTAACCATTAGTTCGTCCAAGTTTCCTTTTTTAATATGTCTAAGTGTCTAATGCCAGTCAAGGTAACTAAACAGAAGTGGTGTGCTCTGCCTTCATTCGGCCTCGTCCCTTTGCAAGCTAGGGCGTGTCATTAGTCCCGTGCTGCTGCTTTCTAGAACTGGCAAAGCAGTAGTTTATTTATCAGCCTAGGACTATGACTAGTGTGTACAAAGAGTCTTGGCATCTATATGGCAGGTACCATCCCAGACCAGTGTTCTAACAGTATATCGCAGAAGCCTGTGTTCAGATAAGAACATGTGTCATCCCCTACCAACTCTGAAGTCATAATGCAACAAATAATAATAACAATACAGTAATGATGCTGTCTTTTAATGTAAGAAATGCAAAGCTCTATTTTTTAATGAATTAAATGCTATTGCTCCAATTATGTATGTGATGGAAATGAAAACAAAATTGGTTAATCTGTTTGAAGAAAAATGTCTAAAAATACCTAAAAATAAAGATGATAGAACCAGCAGCAGATGCCCAACTGCCTATATCCACATTTCTCTCTTTTTACTTTATTGAATTAATAAACAACTACAAGTATTGGGCACTTGCAAATGATTAAAATACATTTACATAGTAGTACCTCTGTGTTAGAACACCGGGCACAGGAAACACTCAACAATGGTAACTATTATAAACCACTCAAACCTTTTAAAAATAGATGCAGATAAAAATTATGTTTCATTTTGTTTCCATACATAAACTGAAAATTTCTACAGGGTCTTTTATATTT
Organism: Ailurus styani; assembly: GCA_002007465.1. Lineage (NCBI taxonomy): Eukaryota > Metazoa > Chordata > Mammalia > Carnivora > Ailuridae > Ailurus > Ailurus styani. Next base: position 1,215,117 of record LNAC01000494.1, on the reverse strand, counting down.
CTTTTTTTATCATTCACCCTTTAAAAGATCCAGCTGGTTAACATTAGGTTTCTAATGCATTGAATGGAATACCTAAAAGAGGTGATTTCTACAAGGGAAGACATGTTTATAAGTCTTTGAAAACTTGATCATTTCCCACTATTCAATACAAATCTTAAAATGACAAATAACCAAAAATATATGATCCACTCTGTCTATACATAAGAAATCATTTGGCCATCTTGGATATTATAAATATAATCACCTTTCCCACTGAATTGGTTTTCTGAGGCCACAAAAATGTCCTGTCATGACCAATCACAAATCCTCAGCAGCACATAACAATAAACATCGATTGCTCACACATCTCCGGTCTGTGGCTCAGCATCTCTGTGATCTAGGCAAGGTTCACTAGCTAATGACTGATCTGGGATGGCTGTGGCTAGGGTGACTCGTATGATTCAGTTCTACTCCACATGGATCTTATCACTCAGGTTAGCTCAGATGTGTTACTGTCACGGTGGTGGCATAGGACAGAAGCAAAAACAAATGCACAAACATCTTTCCAAGTCTCTTCTCGGTTATATCTTCTAAACCCTACCAGCCAAAGTGAGCCCGCACTGCCCGTCTCTGAACCAAGAGGCAAGAAAATATACTACACCTCCAGATGACAAGACCTGCAAAGTCATATTGCAGAGGACACGGACCTAGGGAAGGGTGAAGGACTGAGACCATCACTGCTCTCAGGGTAGCACACCCATGTTCATTTATATCATTGCTACAGAGTCTACAGGGCTAATTTAACTGACAACTCGGAACACCAACTTCCAGGCATCATAATATATTAATGTATGCATGCTTGTCCTTTGAATGCTGCCATGTACCATTTTCTCCCTTTTCCTGCATTTACCAATTCCTCTCAAATGTTGTCTTACCCAAATTACTGTTTCCATGTCTTTTCTTCTAGAATAAACACAAACGTTGCTAAGCAATACACACACACACACATATACACTTTTTCTATCATAGTGTGCCTCTGTTGACTGCAACTGGAACATTAAATTCTGCACATGTCAAATTTAAGTGCACCTAAAACCCAGATTTATGATGAGTATCTAAGAGCAAATATACCTTCTGTTGGTTTTTACTATTATGAAAAAGTCATGATTAATGGTTTATACTAGTCTCTCTCCTCATCACAATTGTCACTTATATTTATATTCTTCTATATATACCTCAAATCTGCCTAGAACCTGGTCCACAGCTGACTTCTCTAATATCACCATGTCTCTTGTGCATGATGACCTGGCTAGCAACACCTTCACTTGTAAATAATACGTGAATGATACACAGCCTTGTCCCCATGGCAGCATTATTTTTTACTATTTCCCTAGACATGGGTTTTCCAAAGTGAGTCAAGACTGCCCCTCATTCTGTAAACCTTACATCATGTTCTTCCATATTTGGCATTTATGACATTCCCAGTGACTTTCCAATGAAGATTCCCACAGGAAAGGGGCGAGTGCCTGGGTGGCTCAGTTGGTTAAGCGACTGCCTTCAGCCCAGGTCATGATCCTGGGGTCCTGGGATCGAGTCCCGCATCAGGCTCCCTGCTCAGCAGGGAGACTGCTTCTCCCTCTGACCCTCCCCTCTCTCATGCTCTCTCTCACTCTTTCTCTCTCCAACAAATAAATAAAATCTTTAATTAAAAAAGAAAGAGAAAGATTCCCACAGGAAAATCTTGAGGGAGGCACTTGATAACTTCTTCGAACTTCTTTCTGATATTGAAATATGAGGACAGTTTTGAGATCAGTTCTTTCTCCTGCAAATAATTTTTTTCCTCTTCTTTTCTTGGGACATTAGAAATTATGTATATCTTTTATTCTTAGTCCTTGGTATATCATTAGCCTCGCTGTCAGATCTCACTAAATGTATGTTTGTCTGCCTCCAAGAAACGTCCTGTTGAGGAAGAATGCTGATAGCAAAAGACAAGTTTTCTAGAAATATCAAATGTATATGTTCACATTACAGACCTGTAGTAAAAACTGGAGTGTCATACACTTGGTCAGTTTAAAATGCTACAAGCTAATGACAGGAAACAAACTATGACATTTGACTGCCTTTGTTTTTGTTTTTGCCTTCTCCATCTCCTACTTTGCTTGCACTACTGTCTATAATGACCACTTAGTATTTTATGCATCCATGCCAGGAGAAAGTATGTCTAAGGTTTGTAACCACTCTCTTCCTTGCGAAACCTTTTGTTTGTTTCTTTCCCCATCTGGGGAACAGTTCCTCCACTCCTCCACTGCCCTATCCACTCTAATTCATTTCTGATGATTCTTGGAAGAACTCTCTTGGGCCTTTTTTTCCCCCTTTATTTCTTTTCTTTTTTCATGCTGTCATGGAAAGCAAATATATTGGCTTATATAAGGTTAGGTCTTACACTCTCTGTTTCAGAGAAAATTTTTTTAAGATTTTATTTATTTATTTGGGGGAGGGGCAAAGGGAGGGGGAGAAACAGGCTCCCCCCCACACCCCAAGCAAAGAGCCCAACATGGGGGCTCCATCCCAGGACCCTGAGATCATGACCTGAGCCAAAGGCAGATGGGTAACCAACTGAGCCACCCAGGGGTCTCTATTTCAGAGAAACTGAAGTGAAAGTTTCATTCTGGACTGGAAAAACAAAAACAAAAATTGTTTTATGTATATCTGATTCACATGTGTGGCATTTGTTTAATTTTCCTCATATTTAGCTTTGTTGTAAAATGGTCTGCCTGCTATAGGAAACATTACAGACAGATACAGTGACCTCTTTTGCTTAACCTAAAATACTATTCAGAAATTCAAAACAAAAGGAAAAGAGGGCAACAGTAAGAGGGGAGCTGATGGCTGAGGGGTCTTACAAGCAATTTGCTTTCATAGCCCAAAGGACTGAGTGACTTAGCCCAGAACACCGATTCCTCCAACAAATAACAAGGGAGTATATGAAACTTCCAAATAAGATATGATGCTCATGCTCAATCGTGTGGTGATGTAGGCACTATTGAAATTTCGATGGGCCTATAAAATTAGTATAAAATTTCTGTTTAAATTCCTAGCCATTTCTTTGACATATATTATTTGTCCACATAGGCTGCCCTGATTTTTATTTGCCAGCCCAACCTCATTCTTTTCTGAAATAATAAATAAGCTTTAACTTTTTCTTAAAATAAAAGTAATATACGTTCGAACTGGGATATTCAAAATAAAATATTAAGATAAAATTTAGAGTATTCAGAGTAAAATAATAAAAGAAAAATTGGCATAATTCTAACAACCAAAGATAATCACAATTCGCACTTTAGTTATTTTTTAGGCTCTTTACACCTCTAAATATATGACCCCTGAGGACATAAAACTCAACATAACCAAAGGAGTACCTATGAAATGTCAGGCATTATGTTAAAACAACAGCAGCAGCAGCAGCAGCAATACCAACAATAACAACGAAACGCTGAGTCTGTGCCCTATTGGCTCTTACAGTCTAATGGCAAAGTAATAAGCAAATAGATTAAAAAAGAAATCTATCCGTAAGTGTCATCTTTCTTCCCAAACCTACTTCTCTTCATTCTGGGAGACACTAAAGAAACTTTCCTTTTTTTTCATACTCCTCAACCAATTGTTCCTCTAGTTCAATAGATATTATCTCCCTAACCGCTTCCACATCTGTTATCTCTCTCTATCCCCATCCCTCTATTTTCCTTCAAATCTCATCACCTCTTGCCTAAACTATTACAATACTCCCCCTAAATATGGTCCACAGTGCGCTTCCTAAAACACAAACCTGGTCTTATTACTTCCTTTCTCCGCATCAGGATTAAATTAGAAAATACTGCAACTCTAGCACTCCTTAAATCTTTGATTTTATGTTATAGGTAAAACAAGAGTAACATCTCTGCTCTGGTTCTTCCTACTCAATATAAAAAGGACAGGACAAATACATGGGAATGGGAATGTAGAGGGGTTTTTGTTTGTTTGTTTTGTAGATTTATCTTTTAGGACATTCTTGGTTCACAGTACTCTTCTTGGGCACGTTATCTAAGAAAAATGCGAAGTTGGAGGGAAGATGGTCATAAATTAAATAAATAATAAGTATATAATAAGTAAATTAAAAATATGTACTTTAGAATAAATAAGGAGGAAAGGTAACAAGGAATCAAATAAAAAAAGTAAGCCTAAAGACCTAGGACCTAATGTAGGTAGAACAATGGAGAGGCTTTAGACCAAGAAAATAATCTATGCTATAAAGAAACAAATGGTTAACCATTCATTTTTATAAAATGAAGGCCTAAAATCATGTATAGTAAACACCCCTGAGTGGAATATTCTCTTTCTCACCTAAAGTGTGTTAGTCTTTTAAATATGCTGCATAGCCTTGCAAGGCTATCTACGTATTCCTGCTTAAACAATAACAAAGTTTTGCAAGCCTGAAAGAAAAGGAATAGGGGACTGGTTTATCCAATTCAAAGAGGGGGTGACCAACTGGAGTCAGGCAAACATGGGTTCAAATCTTGCCTCTGCTACTTATAGCTAGTAAAACTGCATAAACTGCTTAATCACTCTGAGTGCCAATGTCTTCATACAGAAAATGGGAAGAGTAATATAATATCTACCTTACAGGAATGCTAGAAGATCTGGAAATGCCACATGGCAATATGTTTGGCACAACTGCTTGGCAGTTTTCTCAATAAATGGTATGTATTGTTAGGATTACTAGAGTCATGGAAAACTCTAGAATCAAGACAAAGCAATATCATACCAATGCCAAAGCAATGATGTGGTTTGACCTAAAGTATATTAGAACTAAAGAAATATATGTTATCAAAGAATCCTAAGTAGAAATTAAAATGTTATGAAATAGTTTAATTAGTAAAGCCTTCACATAGTATATGTTCTTTAGAGATGAAACATAATCTTCAGCATTTATCCCGTTAAATGCTACCATTTTCCTGTTGTTTGTAAAAGAAAGTTGCTGAGAGAAGCCCTGGGAGAAAAGCATAGACTATCTATTTCATTGGAGAATAAGCTAAACACTGAATTTGAAAGACCTCTACCAAAGTGTTGAAAGCGTGGACTTCAGTGATTCATACTTGGCATAGTAGCTTAGGTCACTTAGAGGTGTTTTGCAACCTGTGTTTTGGCAGAACCTTAACTTCCAGCTTCATTCCAAGCCCCAGAGGAAAAAAAAAATATATCCTAACCAAACAATTAAAAAAAAAAAAGAGGAGAAAACATCTTTCCCAGTAAACACTGAATGAACAGATGAGTATTTGTGAGGAACTCACTAACTCAGGGATCATCCAGAAAGTGTGTCAGAACACCAGGTATTTAGTTTCCAAAACATGTTGTACTAGCTTTTCCACCTTTAATAAATATCATGGAGCACCACTACGCATTTCAGGTGAAAGACATGTATACAGAACCATCAATTTTGTTTCAAACTGGCTGGAGGAGCAGAAGTTTGACTTGACAGGTTCTCTTGGGATGTTAATTTCCCAAGAGTCTGTCAGTATTTCCTTGCTTGGGAAGCGAACGCTGCCTGGAAACTAAACCCAGTACTTTTTACAGCCAGCGTATATAGCTCTAGCCCATGGGGGCCTGGGCTGGCCAAGACTAGCAATGTTTTCAGCATGCACATATCTTCCAGTGGCTTTATTCAATTCAGAATTGAAATTTGGAGGCACTTTGGAGAAAAAAATAGAACTCAGTTACCTGAGACCTAATTTTTCTAAATTTTAATGTTGATAAAATTTTTTGGAGCATATGAATACATAATCATCTGCAAAAACTTAATCCCAGAAAATATTTCTTATTGACCTTTGTTTCATTTCCTCTTCTTTCACTAGGTGAGTGCAGATAAAAATTAGCAAGTGCATTGTGATTTTTGTCAATGATACTTAGCAGTTGCTGCTAAGATTCAGTAAGTGATCATTCCATGATCTATCATATACAAAATCATTGATAAAGTTGATAATCAGGATAAAATTTCATACATAGTACTGTATTTCACAATAAAATATCCCTCTAACAATGATATACATTCATTAATCAGCCTGTTTTTGTACATTTGTTCATTTACAAATCCATCAAACTCTCCATGATTTCAAGGCATGTTTCCCCAAATTGCCCAACTATCCAGTGGAACATTTCAAGAGGTCTTTATCTCTCCAATGAAAATATACCTTAACAAAATCCAGATACACAGGTTTATAGCATTTCTGGATCTAACAGATAAGGAATTCCACCTGTGAAAGAAAGCTAGCAAATTGGCCTTATTTGTGGTACTCAGTCTGAATTCTTGTGATCTCTGGTTTCTCTTCCATCTGTTCTAGAATTCAATCGTAATGCCTTTAAGGATTCATTTATTTGAGAGAGAGTGGGGGGGGGGAGAGATCCTGAGTATGGGGAGGGGCAGGGGGACAGGAAAACATTATCTCAAGCAGACTCCTGCTGGCTTCTTTCATTTTATATGTTTTTGAGGTTCATTCATTTTGTAGTATGTATCGGTATTTCATTCATTTTTATTGCTGAATAATATTCATTATATGCAAAGACCATATTTTGTTTATCCACTTATTAGATGACAGACATCTGGATTATTTCCACTCTTAGCTGTTATGAATAATGCTGTTATGAACGTCTATGTACAAGTTTTGCATGAGGATGTGTTTTCGTTTCTTTTCGGTAAATACTTAAAAGTGAAATTACTGGGTCATGTTAACTCTATATTTAATAATTTGAGGAACTGCCAAACTGTTTCCAAAGTGGTTGAACCATCTTACATTCCCACCACAGTGAATGAGTTTCAGTTTCTCAACATCTTCACCAACACTTGTTACCGTCTCTTTTTTTGTGTGTTGTAACCACTCTAGTGGCTGTGAGGTGTTCACATGGTTTTGGTTGGCATGGTTCTTCATGATTGTGAGCATCTTTTCCTGGGCTAATTAGCTACCTTCTCTGGATTCATGCCTATTCAAATCCTGTGTACTTTTAAAAAATTTGACTGTCGTGGGGTGCCTGGGTGGCTCAGTTGGTTAAGTGGCGGCCTCTTGATTTCAGCTCAGGTCATGATCTCAGGGTTGTGACATCTAGTGTGAGTAGGGCTCTGTGCTAAGCACCCAGTCTGCTTGGAATTCTCTCTCCCTCTCCCTCTGCCCCTCCTGCTCACACTCTGTCAGATAAATAAATACATATTTTTTAAAAATTGAAAAAACAAAAAAATAAAAATTTGTCTTTTGGATGCTGGCTGGCTACATTGGTAGAGCAGGTGACTCTTGATCTCAGGGTTGTGAGTTTGAGCCCCACACTGGGCATAGACCTCACTAAAAAATAAAATAAAATAAAAAATAAAGTGAAATAAAATAAAAAATTGATTGACTTTTTACTGTTAAGTGTCCTTTATATACTCTAACTACAAGTCGCTAAGCGAGCTATGATTTTTAAATATTTTCCCTCATTCTGCCACCTGTCGCTTCACTTTCTTGGTGGTATCCTTTGGAGCACAAAAGCTTTTAATTTTGATGAAGTCCAATTTATCAACTTTTTAACACTTAACGCTTTTGGTTTCCTAACCCAAGGAACCACTGAATAACTCAGGATAATGAAGATTTACTCCTGTACTGGGTGCCTGGGTGGCTCAGTCGGTTAAGCCATTGCCTTCGACTCAGGTCATGATCGCAGGGTCCTGGGATCGAGTCCCGCATCGGGCTCCCTGCTCCGAGGAGAGCCTGCTTCTCCCTCTCCCTTTGCCTGCCACTCTGCCTACTGGTGCTCTCTACCTCTTTCAAATAAATAAATAAAATCTTAAAAAAAAATTTACTCCTGTGTTTTCTTCTAATAGTTTTATATTTTTAATTTACATTCGTGATCCACTTTGACTTCTGTGTATGGTGTGAGGAGTTTAAATTCTCTCTCTCTCTGTTTCTTGGGGTTTTTGTTGTTGTTGTTGTTGTTTGTTTGTTTTGTTTTGTTTTGTTTTTGCATATAGATATCTTGGTGTCCCAGCATTATTGGTTGAAAAGACTTTTATTCCTCATTGAATTGTCTTGGCCCCTTTGTCTAAAACCATCTGAACATAAATGTAAGAGTTTACTTACTTTTTTTTTTAAGATTTTATTTGAGAGAGAGAGAACATGAGCAGTGGGGAGGAGCAGAGGGGGAGGGAGAATCAGATTCTACACAGAGCAGGAAGCCCCACATGGGGCTCGATTCCAGGACCCCTAAGATCATGACCTGAGCCAAAGGGTCAGTCATTAACTCACTGAGCCACCCAGGTAGCCCGAGTTTGCTTTAATGCCATCTTTACCTAATTCTACTTAGAAATTACATCAATGTAATCATATCTTTTTGGGGGAATTGCATTATTTTTGTCTTTTTATTGAAAATAACACAGTTACTCTATACTTATATACCACTTTCAAATATCTCAGTCTTCTTTACACCCAGGGTCTAAGGATTCTTTTGAATCATTTTGGCCTTACCATAATATTCTTCTTTTCAAAATCCACACTCATGATCATGATCTCTTATTACTGTTAGACTAAACTATTACTGTTAGACTTTACTGTTAGAATAAAATTTCAAAATATGTTCTGAAGTTTTTGACAAGTAGAAGATATGACATATACGGGTCACACCAAACTCATTGAGCTTTGAAAATTCTATGGTCTATTTCAAAAAAATGTGATCATTTCTACTACTCACAATTGCATTCTTTTACAATACATATTCTTTTCATTCCAGTGCTAGATTATACTTGTTTTTAAGATATTTTGTATGACAAAAAAAAAAAAGGAACCAAATTTTATTTCAAATTCAACTACATGTGTCAAATGCAAAGAACTTAGTGGAGGATCCTGGGGTAGCTAATCATCACTAAACCACTTCTAGGCATAATTTATACTGGGTCTGGTGGGTATCTAGAGAATGTACTTTGTCTTTGGATATTAGACACCTTCCATTTTCCAAAATGTTAATGTGCTATAAAGTGTGATTTAGAACCAAGAAAATACAATAATGTCTCTTACAATCTTGTCCCTCAAAGTAGTTTGTGGAAAACACTTGCCTCTCATTGTAAAACAGCATATGTACTTAAACACATCCCCAGTCTCTCACCAGCCCTCTGTGTTCCAGGATTCTGAGATTGCTGCCACTCTTGTTTGAAGGTTCTCTTTGCACCCTGTGATTGAATTCCTTCTAACCTGTAGGTAGACTTCTTTAGAGCTATGAGGGTGCCTCTTAGAATCATTTTGTATATACTGGGCTTATTTCCCCTAATCCATATTTATCTCACCATTTTCCATCTCAAGATGATTCTCCTTGATGAAAAAGCAAAACAGAAGCTGGAATTCAGCTTTTTGTATCTCCAAAATTGAACCATTGTCCTTGGGCAGAAGGCATATTTTTCCTTTGCTTTTATGGCTTCAAAAAATAATCTAAAGCAAGGTCTTTTTTCTTTCTTTTATTCCATCAACATTTTTACAAGAGACATAATTCTAATAAGACTATGCCATCCACTTGCACTTACCCTTAAAGAAGAAACTATATGTGAAGTGCTTCGTACAGTGCCTGGCACATGGTCAGCTATAGCAGTAGTCATCATTGTCCTTATTGTCATCATGATTGTTCTTATTAACTGCTCTTATTTTTCCTCTTGGAACTGCCTCCTTTAAAATTTGAAATATTTGTGCAAACCGAATGCCTTTTTAAAATAGTACAAACCTCTAATAACCGAAAAACCTCTTGACTCTAACCTTCATCACCAATTCATCACCATAAATTGCTTGTCTCTGTTCCCAGAGAAATCCAGGTTTCTAATAAAGTCTTTGAAAGAGAAATACTATATTTGCAGCAAACAGGAGGAACAAATTAAAAATTGGCTCCCATTCTCAAAGCTTTAAGTGAGTGCGCCCTGTTGCTTTCAAAAGGTTTTATGTAAGATATTTAGACTGGAGAGCTGATCTCACAGGTGTGTACACTGGGTCTACTCACACTTTGACAAAAGGAATGGGAGAAGGGTATGGGGGGGGGATTCCTGAAAAACTGGGAGGTTTAATGCCTAGTCAGAATTGTGGAACCACAGAAAACAAACATAAACTCAAGGCTAAAAAGTAACAATTAAAAGATTCTAACCAAAAAATGATCCACCTCTTTCTTTGTCTCTTGAGCTTGCTTTCTTGGTCTTCACCATTTTATGAGGCTGCTTTACAAGTCAAAAATACAAGTTTTACCGCTATTGGTTTGTAATTTTTGCCACGTTTGTAAATTTCTGAATTGTATGCTTTAATGATGAGGATAATATTAATAACAATAATGATTATATACACTCGGCTTAAGGCAACTGTCTGTATAAAGCCCTTTCTGACTCTCTTAGGTAATGCCAACTACTTCTTCCTTTGTGCCCTCCTGGTAACTGCATACTTGTCCATCTGGCTGCACAACACTTCACTGTTTATTTATAGTTCCCACCCCCTACTCCCAGAGATTAGCTTTTTGTGATGGCAACTGTACTGGGGGATATATGGTAAATCTCCACAAATATCTGTACAATGACTCCATGAATAAAGAAATGATTTGCCCAGCAGTTTACTACTTCTGCATCTTTTGTTGTATCTAGTTGACACAAAATTTTTTCATATAAGAAACTAGTGTTTTACACTGTAAAGAGTGAATATTTTACTACTCAGATCAGGACTGGTGTAGCAATTACATCACCTCTTCACCTTGACTTTCCTATTCCATCATTATAATAATATGCAGTTAAGTACTGATATAGCCCAGGGAATAATCCCCTCTTCCTGGGGCCCTTTCTTGGTTACCTACATTCAGAGTAAGCCTCTAAAAACTTAAAAATTCATGACTGTGCATCTTATGTGTCTTGGAATACTGTCAGACCCATATGAGTGGGAGATTTTGTATTTGCATTCACTTAGACCCCCAGATACTCCATCTGGAGTTAGGCCTTTTAATAGCATTTGGAGCTATGATGAAATGAGGGATATCCAAGAACCAAAATACAGTGTGGTGTGATTTAGTTCTTTGTTGTAAGGCTACCCTCCCCACCCAACCACTCTGCCTCTCTAGGTCACATTTGTTTCAGTCATATCTTCAGGCAGAGGTCCTCAGTATCTTTCAGCCTCCTTCCAGGAACCAGGAAGCCCCCGGTCTCCTCTATGGCAGAGCCCATCTAGCCATCTTTAGCCTCAGGTACCAAAATGATGGCTGCCAGGGCTTTAGTCTAGCTCCCATTTTTGCATGTCTTTTCCATTTCTGGTCAAAGGAGGTATTTGTCTCATTTTTGAGTCATTTTTCTTATTGTTTATTTGTTTTAAATTTGTTGTTTTCAATAATTTCATTTTTTTTCTTTTTTTTCAAATACATGAATTTTTAAGGCTATAAATTTTCCTTCTGTACTGGTTCAGCTATAATCTATTAATTAATTTTGATACCTAATTTTCAATAAAATATTTTACTTTAATAATTTAATTTTAATTTTAAAACTTAGTTTAAAATTCATAATAATTTCTTCCTTGGCCTATTAATTCACATCAATTCTTATTAATTCCTTTGGGCATATGAGGTATTTAGAAGCAAGTTTTAAAATTTGTAAACATATGGAGCCTTTTTTGTTATCTTACTGTTATTGACTGCTACCTTAAAATTTGTTGTCAGAGAATTTATCTAATATAATAATGAGTTTGTAGAATAAGACTTGTTTTACAGTCTAGTTTATGGTAAGCTTTTGTAAATATTCCAAGCGTGCCTGAAAATATATTGTGAAATACATGCGGAAGGTAGGTTTCTGATATGACTGTTAGGTCAAATTTCGTTAATCACACTATTCCAATCATCTGTATTCTTGCTAACTTTTTCATACTTACTCTAGCAGTTATAATTTTGTTATCATAAAACCTCCTACTATTTGGATTTGTCAAATCCAAATTTTTATATTCAGAAGTCACATACCTCTTATGTATACAAAATTCTAATTGCATTATTCTCTTGGTGAAATGAATCTTTTGTCATTATACAGTAATTATTTATAATTCATACGGTTTAGTGTCTTAAAGTTTATTTTGTCTGGCATTAATTTTATATTAGATTTCTTTGATTAGTGTTTAACTGACATATTCTTTTCTATATCTTAACTGTAACCTTTCTGGGTTCTTACCTTTTATCTTTTAGGTGTATCTTTTTTTTTTTTTTTTTAAAGATTTTATTTATTTATATGACAGAGAGAGATCACAAGTAGGCAGAGAGAGGCAGGCAGAGAGAGGAGGAGGAAGCAGGCTCTCCGCTGAGCAGAGAGCCCGATGCGGGCCTCGACCCCAGGACCCTGGGATCATGACCTGAGCCGAAGGCAGAGGCTTCAACCCACTGAGCCACCCAGGCGCCCTAGGTGTATCTTTTATAAATAGCACAGACAGATTATTTTTGAAGCCAATGTGATTATATTAATCTTTTAAGTTTGGTCTGTTTATATATATCTTGATTGCTGCTCTATTTGTTATTATTTCTACTATCTTATCTTGTACTTTTAATTTGTTTTATTTTTCCTGTGATTCCTCCTTGTCAATTTTTCTATCCTTTTTGGATTGTTTCTGCTTTTACTTCCATTTTCCCTCTTTCACTATTTTTTAGGTCATATACAACATTTGGTACCCCTCAGCATTGTTACAGTAGTTTTCTTAAGTTAATTATCTCTGTCATCCTTCCACATAATACAAAAACTTGTAGAACACTAACTCCATGAGTCCAATTTCATCTTATATTTTATTGCTATTTATGCTTCTATACTTAAACTCTTCTTTTAAAAAAAACATTATCATTGCTTTATATGCTCAGTATTTTTTAGGACTTATTCCACGTGTTTAAAATGTCTTTTGGGGGTGCCTGGGGGGCTCAGTCAGTTGAGCATGACTCTTGATTTTGACTTTAGTCGTGATCTCATGGTTTTTTGGGCTCTGCACTCAGTGGGGCTTCTGCTTGAGATTGTCTCCCTCTCCCTCTGCCCCTTAATCCACTCATGCTCGCACACACTCTCTCTCTCAAATGAAGAAATAAAATCTAAAAACACATGTCTTTGGGGGCAGCTGGCTAGCTGTCGGTAGAGCATGAGACTCTTGATCTCAAGGTTCTAAGTTTGGACCCCAGTCTGGGTTAGAGATTACTTCAAATCTTTTTTAAAAAATCTTTAAAATGTCTTCCTTCATCTTTCCTTCCTAAATCTGAGTCATTTTGGGGTTTAATTTCTTTTTTTCTTGAAGTACATCTCTCAGTTTTGTTTTATCTGAAAACAGCCTATTCTGCTCTTTAGGCAAAATATTAACAATAACAAAAAATTGACAATAATTTTCAGTCAGCACTTTGAAGATATTATTTCACTATTGCTGTTGAGAGGTGAGCCATCAGTATCACTATCTTTCCTTTAGAGATCATTTTTTCTTTTTTCTCTGACTGCTTTCAAAATCTTTAGTTTGGTTTAAGTGTTCTGCACTTTTACAACAATGAGTATAGATATGGACTTTTAAAAATATCATCTTTCTTGAGATTCCTGAATTTTTGGATTGATATTTCTCTTGAGCTCTAAAAACTTAGCAATTTATCTCTCATATTAGCTTCCATTATTTTCTCTTTTCTCTCTTTGAAACCCCAATTAGGTATCGTTAGACATTCTCATTCTGTCATACTTCCTATGTTTCTTTAACCCATTTTCCTATTTTCCCTCAATGTCTTCCTCCTTGATGCATATGTTGGATGATTTTATCAGATTTATCTTCCAGTTTATTAATTCTTCAACTGTACTTAGTCTGTTATTTAACCTTTCCACTAAACTTTTATTTTCATTTTTATAACTTCTTTTCCTAGGCTGCTTTTATACTCTTCTAAGTTTTACTCCTATTTCTTTTTTCTTTTTTATTTTTTGAAGATTTATTTATTTACTTGAGAGAGAGAGCATAAGAGAAGGGCAGAGGGAGAGACACTTCAAGCAGACTCCCCATTCAGCATGGAGCCCGACTTGGGGCTCTATCTCATGACCCATGAAATCATGACCAGAACCCAAACCAAGAGCTGGACACTTAACCAACTGAGGGGTTTCTGCTAACTTTAAGAGTTTGCTTTGTTGTTTATAATTTAGGTTGTGTGCTCCTAGCCTGGTGATGGTCCTAAGCTAAAAACTCCAGAGGAGTTTTGCATTTGTTTTTTAAGGACTGTGGAGCATTTAGGATCACTTTTAATTAATTTCCTATTATGGGTTTCCTGGACTGCAGAGGTGGTCCAAATTTAAAACTCCAAACTCTTGTAATGGCTGGCCTAGGGTTACAAATTCTTAGGAGAGATTTTCTTTTTCCCACTGTAAAGACAAATTAACTTTCATCTCCTTTTTCAAAATGGCATAAATTTTTATTGCCTACTCTGCAGCATTCTTGGTACGATCTTCCCTTTGCACAGACCTCTGTATGTTTCTGTCTGACATATACCTATTATATCCATGACCCTTTCGCATTAGGAGAGGTTTTCAGCTTCATTGTCAGTTTTTAGTCCCTGGGGATTAAAATAAGTCTTATTGATATGAAATTAATATCTATATTGATATAGTAAGTATATTCTTCATTTAATTATTGTTGAAGTTCCTTTTCTGTTTCATTTTTACCTGCTTTTCTTTTTTTTTTTACTTGCTTTTCATGTAAACGATCCATTTGTTCTATTGATCTGTGTGTCTGTCTTTGTGCCAGTACCATACTGCTTTGATGACTACAGCTTTGTAATGTAACTTGAAGTCCAGAATTGTGATGCCTCCAGCTTTGCTTTTCTTTTTCAAGGTTGTTTTTCCTAGGGGTGCCTGGGTGGCTCAGTTGGTTAAGCGTCTGCCTTTGGCTCAGGTCATGATCCCAGGGTCCTGGGATCGAGCCCCACATCAGGCTCCCTGCTCAGCCGAGAGCCTGCTTCTCCCTCTCCCTCTGCCTGCTGCTCTGCCTACTTGTGCTCTCTATCTCCATGTCAAATAAATAAAACCTTAAAAAAAAAAAGGTTGTTTTGGCTATTTGGAGTCTTTCATGGTTCCATACAAATTTCAGAATTATTTGTTCTACCTCTATGAAAAATGGTACTGGTGTTCTGATAGGGATTGTGTTAAATGTATACATTGCTCTGGGTAATATAGACATTTTAACAACATCTGATCTTCTAATCCGTGAGCATGGAGTATCTTTCCATTTCTTTGTGTTTTCTTCAATTTCTTTCATCAGTGTTTTATATTTTTCAGAGTATAGGTCTTTTACCTCTTTGGTGAGTGTTATTTCTTGTTATCTTATTATTTTTGGTGCAGTTGTAAATGGGATTGCTTTCTTAACTTCTTTCTGCTACTTCATTACGGGTGTATAGAAATGTAAAAAAATTCTGTACATTGATTTTGTATCCTGTGACTTCACTCAATTTACTAGTTTACCAGTTCTAGCAGTTTTTTGGTGGATTCTTTTGGGTTTTCTATATATAACATCATGTCATATGCAAACAGTAAAAGTTTTGTTTCTTCCTTACTTATAACATCATGTCATATGCAAACAGTAAAAGTTTTGTTTCTTCCTTACTGATATAGATGCCTTTTTTTTTTTTTTGGATATAGATGCCTTTTACTTCTTTTTGTTGTCTGACTTCTGTGGCTTTACAAACTTTTTTGATGAATAGTTGGATAACTGTACAATCCATGTTTATCTTGGATACCTACTCATTGTGTCTGTTTTTTCTTTTTATCACGGTGCATATTTTTTCCTTCAAATTTGGTATTCAAACATCTAACTTTCTTTATAGTAAAATTCCTGGTATGCTAGATTGCTTCTTCTTTGCCCTATCATTTACATAGGCTAGGAGGCTAGAGCAAAGACAATTAACTTCCTGGACATTCTGAGCTATGTGTGCTAGTTGTCTACAAGGAGCAGCCTTATTTCTTCTAGGTTTGCCAACAATCCAAAGTTCTTGTCTCTTTATTTAAAGGACCATCAGTTGGGCCTTTCAGGACTATAACACTGATATTTAAAGAAATTTTTATCCTGTTAGATGTCTAAAGAAGCTTGCTTAGGCACTCAGCTCATTCTTGTTTTCATTGGTGTAGATTTCTCAGTATTTGGAAGGTTTGCTTTATAATTTGTGGTTTGAGGTTGTGGCTATTTTCTTGCTTTATTAAACATGGAGTGCTTTCCCTTCAATTTTTCACTATTTTATTATTCAACTTACCCACGTATGTCCCTCTCTTTTTGTCACTGTTGACATCATATTCTCACTTCTGGGAAACACTGCACCTTTTTCAACATCCAGGTCACACTTTTTTCCACAACCACATCTCATCCTGCTATCTCTAAGGGTTATTTACTTTAAGTTGGGGACAAGAAAATCATCTGATGCTTTTCTCCCCATAATTTGTGTGTCACTACATAATATTTCAGTGATTGAGCTCTGGGACCAGATACACAAAAACAAATCCATGATTACAGTAATATCAAATGGGCAGCCTAATTGCCTAAATATCTAAGTTGAATTCCTTTAAATTATAGATTTATAAGCAATAGGGTTTTCAAGTTGTAACAGATTTAACAATACGTAATTTCATAAATTTCTTCTGTGACCAGTGAATGTACTGTAACATGGCAGATCTGGTCAGATAAGTTGTCTATACCAACAGGAACTAGATAACTAAGCCATTGGTATCAAACTTATGATCTTTGTTCTCTTAGGACACTGTTTCTACCTAAGTGAACCAGTCAACAATGGGCTCAACCTCCTATCCCACAATAATGTGCTTTAACATTATGCTCTGCTCTACCTCAATAAGTATATTTCCTATAACAAAATACATATAATAAATTTTAAATTCTTTAAAAGCAATGTAAGCGTGATTGATTTCCACCATGTATATTTTTTTCTCTCATATACTTGTAAGACCAGAATATAAGATAATCAACAAAAGAGGGGGGAAAAAGCAGAAATATTTTGTTCCTAGCCTCTTGTCTAAAATTGTGATAAATTTATGTTTTTTAACTTTGTTTTTAGCCTACATCAGATACCACCTTAATATCATCTTTAAGTCAAATGCTAGAAGACTTTATTTTTAAGTTTAATCAAATCTACATTTGATTAAATGTAGAGGAACCAATCTTGCCAAATTTTAACATGCTTTCCAAGTGTAGAAAGTAGCTTGGTGTAGGGTTACAATGATGCAAAATTTCTGAAATCTTTGATGGCATTATCTATTGTTGGAAGTGGAATTTTATTCCCTTCCCAGTAATCATCTGGACATTATGTCACTTTTGTATCCTGAATGTTTAATCAGTTCTGCTATAGCACTTGTTTGGCAAAATGAAAATTTGTTTCAAATTTGTTTCAAAATGATTTGAGTATAATAGGGATTTTATGTTTCGTTATGTGTAATTTTGACTGCAGGAAACAGGTAAACACAGAAACCTGCACCTAAGCTCAACAAACAGATGAGTAGGAATATACAAAACATACACATTCACAGATTTCAGTTTTTAAAGACTCTACCAGCTTCAGTTCACTGCACGTGTTATGAAGCACACCAATACATCTGGCGTTACACCTTTTAATCCCATGTCACCTAACCCTCCTTCCACTGCTTCACAGTAACTCGCAAGCTGCAGTCCTTGCAACACCCACCTCCATAAACCAGCCCCAGGTCTTTGCCAGGGGAAAGTGCCACATGTAGCTCGGTATTTATACACTTCTTAACCATTGAACATGTGTAAAGCTGTGCTACCAGTTTTATAAAGTTCTTCTTTTTAGTTTTTAATAAGTCATTGAGAAAAATTTTGAGTGCTGTGACCCTTACTCCATTTTTCATTTAATCCCTATAGGTATTTTGTAAATTGAACTTAGTTGTTTTGAGGTAATTGTAGGTTCACATGTAGTTATAAGAAATAATACTGATAGAGCCAATGTATCCTTTATCCAAACCTCTCCCCTGGTAACATCTTGTAAAACTACAGTACAATATCACAAGCAAGATATTGTTACTGACATAGTCAAGATACAGAATTATTCTATCACCACAGGGATCCTCTCTGTTGCCATTTTTTAAGCTCCTCCTATATTTCTCTTGGTCCCCATTCCCCATCTTTAACCCCTGGCAACTACTAATCTGTTCATTTTTATAGTTTTGATACTTCGAGGATGTTTATAAATGGAATCTACACTGTATAACCTTCTAGGGATTGGCATTTTTCACATAATATAATTTCCTGGAGAGCCATTAGAGTTATTGCATGTATCAGTAGTTTGCTGGTGTTTTGTTTGGTTTTGTTTTTTGTTTTTTGTTTTTTTATTGCTGAGAAGAATTTTGTAGTATGGCTATACCACAGTTCAGCTACTCAGGGTGAAGAGCATCTGGGTTGTTCCCAGTTTGGGACTATTACAAATAAAACTGCCAAGGCATCCATGTAAAAGTTTTTGTGTGAACATACATCTTGATTTCTCTGGGACAAATGCCCAGGAGTTCAAATTCTGGACTGTTTGGAAGTTGTATGCTTAGTGTAAGAAATTGTCAGTTTTCCAGAATGGCTGTACTACTTTACATTCCCAACAGCATTTGGCTTATTTATCATCTTTTTATCCACTTCAGTAAAACATCTCTTCATGTTTTTTGCTTATTTTCTAACTGGGTTGGCTTGTTTTTTCACTGTTAAGATTTGAGGGTTCTTTGTATATTCTAGATACTAGTCCTTTGTCAGCTATGCAGATAGCAAATTTCCCCCACCACCTGCCCATAGCTTGTTTTTCCATGTTCTAAACAGGATCAAACTTTTTTTTTTCTTTGATGAGGAACAATTCATCAATTTTGCCACTATGGCTCATGCTTTGGTGTCAAGGCCCTATGGTTTCTGTTAAACAATTTTGCATTGTGCATGGTTTTTAGGCATGCACACGTCACATTATAGCAGAACTGACTGTACTTGGGAGACACAATAAAAAGTATTAGGGTAGCAAACTTATCATCTTAAAATAAGCTGTTGTTGGCTCAGTGAAATTCTAAAATCCCAATTAGATGCTGGGGTTCCATCTAAAACGATGTGGAAAATCTGACTTTAAGTCTGATTGTGCATTGCACTAAGTTCACTGGAGCTTTGGAAATTATCTGCTAGGTTGACAATATTGATGAACTCGAGGGAATAGACCCCCACAAGTTTAAGTGTGCAGACTCATTCTGTTCACAGCAGCACACAGCGTTTAGCCACTCGTCTCAATAATTAGTAGGAAAATATCTGTCACTGGGTTTAGTACTCTTGTTAAAAGATCTTTTTATCTCACTGAGTTTCAATTAAGCAAGACCTCTGTTACAACAAAAAGCTGAATGTTTTCCAGCCAGCCCCTCAGGAAAGATACCATTTTGGTTCTGAAAGCCATTATGAAAATTTGACCTTTTTACCTTTTCCCCGACCAGGACTTTTCCAGATGCAAATTTAATGGTTTAAACGCTGAATGCTATCAGCCTCATAAAGCATGAAACCTCCTCTCATCAAAGCAGCCATCATAATTTAACAGGCGAGGCTGCCACCGTGCAGTGGGTTCCAGCCGTGTGCCTGTCAGAGAAACCATCAAATCAGGCCTGCTCTTTCTTCAGCTTGCAGGGGTACTGAGACTTGACCTCGAGTTAGGTCTCTTCCATGTAGAGGGAGGGGAGGGAGGAAAATAAATTATTACATAAAACAAAGACTATATTATTTGGTACATATGTTATGGTTTACCCCATTTCATCCTCTGAACAAGGGATTGTCTGCCTTCAACTTTTCCAGGGCTCTTAAAATCCCTCTTTATAGTCTGTGCAGTCAACTTAATGAGGACCATTTGAGGAGCATAAGCGAAATGATGTCATTTGGTCTCTCTCTCTCTCCTCCTTTTTCCTCTCTAACTACAGGATTTGATCCACCCTGAGTGGGACATAATATGCACACAGTCTCAGAATTATTAAGATGAAAGTTCTGGCTTGCTTCAGAGAACCACGTTAATTCCTGCCTCTTCTACCACTCAAGACTATCCTTCTGGACTGACCCAGAATGTACTGAGCATCAGTGTGTGCCAGGCATTATGGTAGACATTTTCATTTCATATGCACTCATTCTACCCTCACGACAATCTGCAATGCTAACTTACACAGCTCTGGAAGATTAGTTTTCGACTTGCCTCATTATATTACACCCAGAGGAGGGCTGGAGCCAGGGTGTGCTGGCTTGTAAGAACTGATTGTTAAATTTTCAGGAATTTTGTGAGCACTTATTCAATACAGCCATTATTAAAAGTTATAGTAAATAAACTTGCAAATAAATACATTATATTTAAAGCAAAGATAAATACTTAAAATTCATCACTTCCTAATTATTTTCCTATGTTTCACTAGTATCTCTGCCCTTGAGGTCATTTATAGCTCCTATGTCTGTGTGGTGAAAATACTATCTAATAGTGTGCTGTGGAGCATCAATTCCCACTTCCACGTACAGTGATGTTATGATGGTAGCTTAAAATCAGCATGAGTGGGGGTATTTGTATTAATGAGACCAACAAAAGCTACAAATCAGAGGTTTTGCCTTCCAGAGAGCTGGTTGCTGATAATTTACCAGCACACCAGTGACTATACTTTTCCATGGCTTATATGTTATACTCTGAATAATACTTTATTGACTGCAAGCTTTGTGGATAACTGCAAACCAAAATAAATTAACCACGTGACAAAAAAACCTCTCTGTGTCTTGAACTCTGGTAGAAATCAGAAACATATTGAAGTTAAATGCATTCTTTTGTTGTAGAAGAAAAATGTCCTCAACTTAGGGACCGGATTCACGTGCGTCACACAAATCCACACCTGTCTGAGCACAGTGGATAGGGCCTCAACGACAATGTTTGTATGAGAAAAAGAAGAACTCCATATGAACTAATATATCCTAAGGAGAGAAAAATATGATTCATGCAAGTATGGACCAAGGGCAATTTTGTGAGCACGACTAGAATGCACATTGGCTTCTAGCTCTTTCCACTACCTGAGGTTTGTGCCAGAGTTCTGTGCAATGATGCCTCTGAAAGAAGGCAACAACAGGAGCAAATACGCCATTTCACTCAAATCACGATATGATGCTGGCAGCATCACGCAGGCCAGCTTTGTGATCACGTAATAGTGTAGCATGAGCTAGGGTTGAGAGTCCTTCTTCACTTCAGCAAGATACTAAACCAGGATTTCAGAAACCCAATACAAGATACAAAGCAGGAAAGGTCACGGGGCCTGTCTAGTCTGTATCTATATATAGGTAGGTCTAGTCTGTATCTGAAGTTGCTTAGGAGTCTCAGAGGACCCAGTGCTTTATGGAGAATCGGATGGGGTCCAAGAAGTTCAACATCGCTGTAACAGACAGATGGGAGAAGACAAAAAGTTGAGAAACGAAGGGTACTTAGGCACCAGAACAGCCTAACCAAGCATGTGAGGAGAAAATGGAAGACTCCACCTAGTGGCAAGGAGTATTGTTTACATGACCACATACGGAAAAAAGCTCAAGGGACTTCTTGGAGAAATTTAAGAGGGCTAAAGCCTCACTTTATATATAGATGAACTAAGTCAGGAAATACTACCCTGTCGCTTCCATTCAGATCTAGTTTTCCTCAGGTTGGGCTGGCTGCAATGGGACCAAAGTGGTTTCTCATCAGTGAGTCCAATGGCTTATCCATGTTCTAAGACAGGAAAGCATAAAACCAGAATTAACATAAATTCTAAGTGGCTATTCTGTCTTATTCAATGAAGACTAGATAGAAGAAATATCAATATGTATTTAGATAGTTTTTCCAGTGAGAAGAATCTGGTTCATTCTCTTTTGTCATTTTCATCATAAAGCATCTCTCTTAATGAGTTAATAAAACAAAGTGCAACAAAGTAAAGGTTCTCTGGTTTTGAGGAAGTGTTATCCAAAACATTTGGCCCCGGTTCTGTCACTCTCTCACTGAGTGACCTTTTTCAAGTCATAAAATCTCTGGGTCCCTTTGCTCACCATCAGCAATTGGAGGATTCTAATATCCTAGGATTCTAAGTGGGCCAATCCAAAGGAAACCATGCCCACAAAGAAATCTGCTTCCAATTATTCAAGTGGCCAAATAGTCAATCACCAGATAATCTTCTGTGGAAGAAATCTTCATAGCAATGTTTGCAAAACATCTGGCCTAGAGGATAGTGTTAATGATTCTTTTATGGTTTAATGTACCAGGCCTCCTTTTCCATTCATTTCATTGGCACACTGTAGGGAAGAGTACTGCCACAAAAATCTCCCCAGTGACTCTCTGAGGTATTTCCATACAGACATTTCACACCTTTCAGACCGTGTATTTCATGTGTGTATGTGAGATAGACATCTATCTTACAGCTCAGGTCTGAACTCTTTAAGTGCAGTTTCCCCATTTCATGATTTAGAATAAACCAGGCACAGACTGAGCATTATTTGCATCTTTTCAAGATCCTGTGTCTACTAAGTATGTTAAAAAAATAAATAAATAGGGCGCCTGGGTGGCTCAGTGGGTTAAAGCCTCTGCTTTCGGCTCAGGTCATGATCTCAGTGCCCTGGGATCGAGGCCCGCATCCGGCTCTCTGCTCAGCAGGGAGCCTGCTTCCTCCTCTCCCTGTCTCTCTGCCTGCCTCTCTGCCTACTTGTAATCTCTCTCTCTGTGTCAAATAAATAAATAAAATCTTTTAAATAAATAAATAAATAAATAGTGTCTAGGTATGCTTAATTACTTATTATTTTTAATATAAAAGAGAGAACTTATCGTGGAAGTAATTTTTAGGTTGGTTAATATTCAGGTGCTGAACCAGGATAAGAAAAGCTCCCAGGATGCTACTGTTCATAATAAAGACATTTTTCATACCTTACTACAAAGCAAAACAAATAAGGGGCCTAGTGCTTTGCAAAGAGAGAAAGGCAACATTTGTAACAAAAGCAAAAAACTGAAGGTAAGTAGCTGGATGGTTCTCCCCCCAACACCAGAACACTGGGTGCGGCTCATGGGTTGAGCAACCACTAGTCTTATCAAAAAGAATGCCATTATTGTATATAGAAATTCTTTACTGCTAACTAAATAAGAGAGAGAAACTGTAGTAGAGTGCAGGAAAAAAATAGCATATTTATCTTGAGAAAAGCAACAACCCATGGTCTCCACTTTGGTTCGAGATCGGCTACACACCTAACACAGCTCTACCAAAAGACATGCTGCTTTGTGCATAGTTGCTTAATACTGTGAAGCCTGTGTTCTTTCTATTTAGGGCCAGGTGACATTTACATTCAATCATGTGTGCTAAGAGAAAATCAACCCTATGGCCCTTGATGGAAAAATTAGAGAGGTGAGGAGTTCCCTGGGTCTCAGAGTTCTGATTGTCAGTCATCAAAATTCACGTTGAGTAGCAGACAGAATAAACACTGGTCTAGGAGTCCAGGAACCTGAGTTCTAAACAAGTGTCTGCTACTGTTGGGGTCTGGCTCCTTTGGCAAGCCACCTAACCACTTAGAGTTGGATTAAATAACTATCATGATCCCCTCAAGCTCTACATTTTAGAATTCTTGCAAGAAACCGTGACTATCTTTTGTAGATAAATCATTTTTAAGTCTCGCAGTGAATGAGTATCAATACTTAGACATTTTGGAAGGCATATGCTCTGAGGGCAACTGAAATCACAGTGATCGCCCCAGACTCCATATTAGGAATTTTTGAATTGTTAAAATAAGTGACTGATGGGCAGTGAATCCAGGGCCCATTTTGTTACAGAGAAGGAAAAAAAAAATACAGCTCCACAGTCCTCATGGAATAATCCTGATTCCTTAATCTCCTTGCTCCAGTCTTGATTTTCATGAAAAGATAACCAGAATGCAGACCACGGAATAACAATATGTTATGGGGAGGGGAGAAAATAGAGGTAAAGAATGATGGGTATTTATGTTGGGTCAAATTGCAGTGCTCTCCAAATGATTTAGACCGATTCTATCTTATAATGTGGGCACTAGCCATGTGATTATTGAGCATCTTAAATGAGGCCAGTATAAACTGAAATGAGCATTAAGTGTGAAATGTACACTTATGTTTGAAGACTTACTATTAAAAAAAGATCAGTGTAAAATATCTAGATGGTTTTATATTAATTACATGTTGAAATGATTATATTTTGGATAAAATATATTAATTCTAATTCTTTCTTTTTCCTTTGTAAAATATGCCTATTTGAAAATTTAAGACTGCATATATGGTTCACATTGTATTTCTGCTGGACGTTGTTGATTCGGACATTTTGCTGACCTTTTATGAACCCTGAAAGATTTATGTTCCTCACTGCATAGCCAAGAACCCATGACTGAGACTGTAGGGTAGAGCTGGAAATAGAGGAAACAGGGAGGCAAAATGGATGGGGGAGGGCGCCTGGGTGGCTCAGTGGGTTAAAGCCTCTGCCTTCGGCTCAGGTCATGATCTCAGGGTCCTGGGATCGAGGCCCGCATCGGGCTCCCTGCTCAGCAGGGAGCCTGCTTCCTCCTCTCTCTCTCTGCCTGCCTCTCTGCCTACTTGTAATCTCTCTCTGTCAAATAAATAAATAAAATCTTAAAAAAAAAAAAATGGATGGGGGAAAAAATTAGCACTGTGCCCAGAGCTATAGGTTTGCCTTTTTTTGTTGTTGCTCCCCAAACACCTCCTCTCTCTTACTAGGTTTACTTTTTTTTTTTTAACTAAAGATATTTTGATTTATAGACATGAGTATCTTTATCTCCTCCTCTTCTATATTTCCAGAGCAGGGAAACTAGCAAATCATGGAAGACCCACAGGAACCACCAGCATAAAGTGAGCTTCCGAAACTGACATGCCCCAATTACCCTGACAGACACTGGGAGTTACTAACAATTTCCATACCCTCTTTTCAACAGTGCCCAGCTTTGGTCAGGTGTTTAAACTACTGGATTATTTACTTTTTATTATGCATTTGTCTATGATATCTATTCACAGAAGAGAAAAATCTGAATGATTAATAAGTGTATGACAAGATGCTTAATACCAGAAACAGTGAGATATTTGAATTAAACAAAAAGTGAGATGCATTTCAAATTCATCATATTAAAATCATTTAAAAGTCTGATAGCAGTAAATGCGAGCAAGGATGTAGAGCCATAGATAATGTCATAAACTGCCGGTGGGAGCATACGTTGGTACAAGAAAGGATAATTCAACAATATATAGAGTAGTGGACACTGTGAATATACTTCAACCTAGCAACTGCTCTTCTGACTATTTATCCTGGACATACGGAGAAGGATGTTCATACAGCAGTATATACAATAGTTTAATCAATTTAAATGTGGTATATTATATAATGCAACTTGAAACAGCAATTATAATAATGAACTGGGGTGTCACGTATTAAAATTTATGAGTCACCTTAATATAGTACTAATTGAAGAGAACAGTTGGAGACTGACGCTTACATGCAATACCAGTAATGTAAAGTCTGAAGATACACAAAACAATGTATTATTTACTGATCCATGTCTAGTATGTATCTGATAATATATGATAAACCAAATTCAGAATAATTCTTACCTCTAGAGAGAGAGGGATCAGGGAAAAATACAGAGAACCTTCAATTTATATGTAGTTTTTCTTCCTTTAAGGTGGGGAGCAAATGTGATAAAATGGGCTAAGTAGAGACAAGCTATTTCTAACCTCTGTTCAACTAAATCAAAAGTAATCAATTTCTCTGTCCTGCATTCATTTATTCATGTAACAAGTAAATCATGCTTGAGTACCTACTCTGTGCTAAGGGCTGGGGATGTAAAGAAGGAGAAGAGCACTGGTGAGGGATCGAGAGCAGCAGTGGGGGCATAAAGCACAGGCAGTTGGTCTTGCGTTGTGTGGTGGGTGGGGAGGAGCTCAGGGAAGCCCTCCTAAAGAATCAATCCCCAGAGCTGAACTTCAGTAATAAGAAAGAGTTAGGGAAGAAAGGGAATAGAAGCAGTGAGCCTGGGCAATTGGGGAAAAGAAATCCCAGCATGTGTTTCATCAGGGAGGGTGCACGATCAGACTGTCCTGTCTGTGACAGGACAGAATGGACTGGAAAGAGAGGGCAAGCCAAGGCAACCAAGCAAGCTTAGAAGGCATCAGTTTTGGATGACAACCTGAACTGAAGCGCTGGCGATGTAGGGGGATAAAGGGCATATGGGCTCAGAGAATAGTTTAGATGAATCCGTATTTGGAGATGAATGGATGTTAGCGGATGATGACAAAGTCAGAGGAGTCAGGGTGACTCCTTAGTTTCTCAAAATCAATCTCTGTCTTTGCAGAGACAGCACTTAAGGAGCCAAATATAATCATGTATAGAACTAATCTGGCCTCAGAATCAAGTAAAGCAGCCTCTCCACCACACCCTTGCCCTGACACAAAGGCAATGAATTAGGAAGGGCCATCAATATCCCTGGAATCTGTTACTTCTGCCTCAATCCCTTTTTAAAACGTGATGGTAAATGTAAAACCATACATGCATGGTAAGCATTCCTCACCTCAGACCAGTGATGGGCTTTATGGAATTTTCTGAATATATCTGATGTCGTGGAAGGGGAAAGAAACCCAAGACAAGGATGAATGAAGACCATTAAATATAAATGGCAGAGAAGTTTAGCTAAAATGTCCTTAGCAAATTCTACTTGAAAGTCTTCCCATTCTCTTTGGGAAAATGAAAGAGTGACAAATAATTTTAGAAGGGAGATAATAAAATCCTCATAGTAAGATATTACATAAAACAGATATATGCATTTCTAACATGCATGTTTGTTTGCTTGACTGGCTTCTTAAAAAAAAAGGAAGGGGGAGATATTAAACTTGGAAAATTTTTAAATGCAATATCCAAATCAAATGTGAACACTTGGCGACTGCTCTCCTTTGGAGATTTTTCAGTTTATTTATCTAAGTTTTGAATGTAAGGTTTCATCAGCCGCTGGGTTGTGACTTGTTAAAGGTTTTTACCTTTAGAATCTGTGCTCCATAAAACCCTCCAACCACTCTCTACCAGAGACCTAATACTATACAGAGCAGCCTTGTGTTGATTTTTTTCCAACCATCATACATTTTGGGCCAAGAACCACACACTAGGAAAAGCAAACCTCCCCAGTGCATCACCAGACTATTATTTTTTAATGTTCCACATTATACGAAAGAGAAAAATGTCTTCATTGTAACTGAATGCATATAGGAACAAAATACGAAGCCTTCTGAAAGGACAAACATCAAGTGAATTCTAGCAGGACTAGGAGGAGCCTTAAAGAAGAGCCCGAAGCCAACCCCTCCTCCACCCCAGCTCTCCTTAGCCTTTGATTTCTCTTTCCCATTCCTTCATAGTAAGAGCAATCACTATGGCCTCTTCTGGCTTGAGAATTGAAATTGGAACTGTTTTGTCTACAGTGGAGGGACCTGTGGAAATGTGGACCCATGTGTTAGAGAGAGAATGCTCTTTAAAATGTGAAGGTTTTATAAGCTAAAATGATAGAGAAGACCCCAATCAAAATGAACTGATGAATTTCCAAGAGTCGAAAGAGCAAGAAGTGCTTGATGGGTGGGTGTTCACAGTTGCCCCCCTATGAGCTATCAGTTTGCAAATCTGGGATAAAACTTGGACCAAACCATGCACAGTACACGTCTACAGTGTTCAAACTACCCAAGGCACTTTTCAATGCCCAGCAAAATTTGCTGCCCAATAAAATATGCCACTTGGAAGTTACATATTTGCTTTGCCACCTCTCAGTTTACCTACTCCTGATTTGTGATAACCCACTAAAATAACAGGGATAACAATGAAACGTGTGGAGAACTGAGGTTTCCCCTCTGGTCTCTGGGTAGACTATTTTTCATGAGCCTCTGTGTTTCAGTATCTTTGTGTTTCTTAAATCCATTACAATTAAGCTGCATCTCAGCATGGCACCTATGCCGACACTAGCATTGGGTTTGCTTCTTGCCACTACTGTTTGGGAGCAGGGACGGAGGGCAGTTTGTCCACCAGAGACCTGGTGGAGCCCTGGACTGGGACGCTGCTCCTCTGGGCTTCCTGCAGATGCCATCGTCCAAATGCTTGGACAGTGGCCCCTGGACACAGGGTCAGAAATCTCTGTGCAGAGAAAGCAATCAGTGGAGAATTGAGACTAGCCTAGAGCCTTGTATCTCTTAGCAAACAAACACAGAAGAAACAGGAACTTACAAATTCCTCTCCATCCTCCTTATCTGCTACCTCATCTACAGAGACAACATTTTAGTTTTTAGTTCCATACTTAAAAGGTTAGACTAAGTGTGAGAAAAGGTAGAAGTAAGATGAATATTGTATTTATAAGGAAAATAAGTCTTTCCTTCATCCTGCAACTAGGAGACCCTGAGCAACCATCTCAGCCTAGACAATACAGTGAATGGCTCAGGGGCCACTTCACATGGTCATAGCACATTGTGTCATCGACTTGTCAAGTGCCCCTGACCTTCCCTGGGCATCTATACAACCCTCACGGCTCCAAGTCAGCATGCTGCAGGGTCAGAACTCATATTTACACACTGTGTCATTGCAGCAGGCCAGAAGTAGATGTTCTGGACCTGACTCTTCCTTGTTGGCACCTCCCTCACAAATGTCACTCATTTTCCCCTCTCTCAGGTCCCTGCTGTCTAACCAAGTGGACAAGCTGATCAGCCCCTAAGTTCAGAGCTGACAGTAGCTTAAAATGTTAGTCTTGTTCAGACACTGGTGGTGGAAAACCTGTATTCATTACCCTTCTCAAAAAAAGGGACTCCCGGTTCAGGTTGGAGGTGGGGGTGGGGGAAGGGAAAGAACATCAGCATAAGACTGGTTATGATAGGCACATCTGGAGTCTCCTAAACTAGCAGAATCAAGAGAGGTCAGAGTTCATTTGAAGCAAGAGCTAGATTTGGGGACTAGACCATTAACTTTCAGGTCACACCTTCATAGGGTGACCTCTCTTCCTTAGAGTTGGTGTCATCCAGCTATTCCACTCATCTTATGGCTGTCATCTACACAGCTCCCAGGTTCACATCCTCCCTCATGGAATAGACTGTCCCCAGGCCATTCTCTTCTCTACTCTAAGTCCTGCTGTCATCCTGGACAGCTTCCACAATCATATGTTGGGCGGGGAGCACCTCCATCAACCCACTCACAGAACTTCTCATTTCCTCAAACCAACAATCTTCACCTCTACTCCACCCCAGATTCCCACTCTCATAAACACCTCCCAGGCTTTCTCATGACTCAGGATTCCTCCATCCAGAAATGTGTGAGCACACCTGAGGCCCCAGCTTCTCACCCTCCTCATTTCCATGTAACTGCTCTTCCACCTGAGGCCTTCAAAGCCTCCTCCTCTCCCTTCTCTTTGACCACAACCCTCCTCACAGCTTTGTCTCCTTCTCTACTCTCAGAGACCTCCTAACATCACTTCAGCCAGAATCCTCAGGGTCCTTCTGCCACCCTGCCCTCCACTTTGGCTCAATCTCATTATTAACCTTTTTGTTTCTATACACAGAATGCTAAGTATTATTGTATAAATGCACACACTCACAAACACACACGTGTACAGACTGAGTCCATGAGAAATGTGTCATCTGAATTAACTTGAGTCCAGCAGCCTGTACCCCAGCTCCTGGCCATCATCTCTCTGCCATCTGTGTTCTTTGTTCCATCTCTTCTCAGTTTTCTCAAAAACAGGACTTCACCCTCTCCTGTCATTTTGTCTTTTCCCTCTTCACTGTTTTCTTCCTGGGAGCCTGTAAGCAGACTCTCCACTACATTATAGATTTTTAAAATGCTCTCACTACTGCACGTCAGCATCTAGTTATTTCCCTCCTCTCTGTCCTACCTTTTATAGACAAGCTCCTCAAAAGAATAGTCTAATAGACCAACTTACTCACTGGCCAGTCACTCTTCAAGCTGCTGCCATCTGGCTTGTCCATATGACACCACTGAAAGAGCTCTGAAAAAAAGAAATAAAACTTTCATATTTCACCTTGCAGAATTTGATAACATCAACTTTTCCTTCTTAGACTTTCTTGTCCACTGACATCTCTGGCCTCCTTCTTCCGGTGTTCTTTACCAGTTCCCCTTTTGCTATACAATTCTTAAATGATACTGTTTCTAAGGAAATAGCAAGGATCCAAATCCATGACTTCTTAGCTGTGTGACCTTGAAAGGTTTCCTAAACCACCCCAAGCTTTGATTTGCTCAGCTGCAAAATGAGAATAATAACAGCATCTACCTCCAGGGGTTATCATGAAGGTTAAGTGAATTCACACATGGAATGTGCTTATAATAGTTTCTAGCAAATAGCAAACATTCAGTAAATATTAGCTGTGTGGTGGTGGTAGTGGTTGTTTTTGTGATGATGTGCTTGGCATTCTTCCCACCCCATAGCTCATATAGGAAGGTCTCACTTCCTCTGCTACTACAAATATTTGTATCTGATGTTTCCTCTCAAGCTCATTAAGTACTAAACTTGTTTCATTTCCTCCTAAAAATTTACTCCTCCTCTACTAGTGGGAATCTCAATGAATCACACCATTATCATTTACTCATTCTTTTAACAAACATTTAGTAGGTGTCTGCTTCATACCAGGCACTGTTCTCTTCCCTGGAGACAGAGATGAAGGTGAAGTCCCTTCCCTCAGAACTAATAATGAGTGAACCCACAAATGTTCTCTCTGAGAGTAAGGAGTTCTCTGAAGAAAATACAGAAAGATAAGGGACAGAAAGTAACTTGGCAAAGGTGGAAGAGATTTTCTTTTTTAGAAAGAATGTCCAGGGGTGTCCTCCTAGGAGAAATGACATTTGATTGGAGAGGTGCCAAAGTCAGGATGCCAATGGGTAAGTAAGTTCTGACATTCTCGTTTCCTTAACTCTCAGGTCAGCTCTGCACTTTCTTTCCTTCTGGCTGCTGTTTCTGGCCCCCGTTTCTCTCACATCAGTTATTTCCAGAATTCTGAGATTCTAGAATGTCAGGGTTTGCACAATGAAACCATGATTCTTTCCTTAGGTGATATACATTAGCATGTTCAAAGTGCATTTCATGGAAAATTCCCCTGGGATCTGTAGTCAGGTAACTTTGAGAAACACTGGGTTAAAGTTATATAGATTTCCTTACAGTGGGACTCATCAGAGAATTTAATAAGCTAAGACACGTTATGAATTTCTGAGGTGGGATAATAGTGGTATAAGAGAAATCACTATTTCCCAAATGTATTGAATCATAGAATCCTTTTTTAAGGTGCACCTCATAGCACTAGTAGGTCATAGGACAAACTTTGGAAAATGCTTATCTAAATGTATGTTAAGCATCTACTTTACTAATGTAGACTAGCCTCCAAGAAAAATCCATATCATTCTCCTATTAAACTTTTATTATCTTATCAATATTTTTGCTGAAAATGCACAACCTAGTTAATTTGATTTCTTCCTAAAGACAGTAAATCTATACCCCAGAGTGCTGACAACAGCAGATTCCCCATTCCTGTCTCTTATCAAATGTGGCCCTTAAAGGTACTAACCCTTTTCTAATCCAGCTCTCTCTGGAAATATCACATCATTAGAGAGTTAACAGTCCTGTCTATTCTTAATAGACACACTTCTCAGACACAATTTGTGAAAAACTTCAGTCAAATCCTCAGAATTTAAATAGTTAGATACTGATAATAGCTAACATCTATTGGACATTTTATTACTTTATCAAATGATCAAAGCAACCCTATGAAATACAGTATTACTGCTCCCATTTCACAGGTCAGCAAACTGAGAGAGGCTAAGTAACACACCAGTAGGAAGTGACTGAACTGGGTTTTGAATCCAGTTCTGGAGACTGTGCCCTTCCTTGCCCACCACACTTACGTCTTCTGAAGGGAAAGCTAATGAGACTTGTAGGAATACATCTAAATGCAGACAGCTATTGGCACAGTCTCTGTTTCCTGAATCTCTGCCATGTAGGTGTTGATTGGGGCCAATGAACACTCTGATATACTGGTACTAAAGGTTTTCTCATCCCCAAGGAAGAAGCTGAGCAAATCTAATTAACATAATGTTGGGAGGCCTAGTTCAACTGCATGTTCTCATCCAACACTCTCAACTGCCTCGTCCCATGTTTAGAGTTTGGCGGGACTCAGAGCACACTGAGCCAAGCTTTCTTCTCTTTAATTGCTAAACCCATGTTTATTTGAAAGCAGACTTAATCCATGTATTTCTGATTACCCATCAGAACTCATCAAAATGAGGTCCCGAAAAAAGCCTGTTTGATGTTCAAAATATAATCCAAAGGCATTGCTCTTGTGCACAGGAAGCCGGATTTGCCAAAAGTGAACTGCCCTAAATTCTGAAAGACCAGTTTGGTCTGATGTTTTATGAGATATTTAAACCTCTTCACTGTAGACTTGGCCCAAACTTCATCCCTTTCTCTTTTTTCTTACCCACAATCCATGCTTTTAGTTATTTAGCGTGTGATGGTGATTTCTGTCATCAGGGATGAGAACACTGCTAAAAATATACTGTGTAACTAGTAGCAATAAAAACATGTTATTTCCTTCATATGCCAATCCATGGTTTCCACTTTCATGGTAGATAATTGTTCTTTGAAGTCCCTTTACTTCTCTTGCTTAATATTATTTTTTCATCCTGGTTAAAACTATCAACTAGTTAATCAACAAGTATGAATACAATAAAGTATTAGACTTGCAGGAGAGTTTTAAAAGTAAAGAAAAAACCATTAACTTCAACTGAAGTTTCAACTTACATACACATTACATATGTATATTTACTTCTGGACCTCAGTATTTTTTCCATATTAAAAAATTAAAGGGGCGCCTGGGTGTCTCAGTGGTTTAAGCCTCTGCCTTCAGCTCAGGTCATGATCCCAGGGTCCTGGGATCGAGCCCCACATCAGGTTCTCTGCTCAGCAGGGAGCCTGCTTCCCCCTCTCCCTGTGCCTGCCTCTCTGCCTACTTGTGATTTCTTTGTCAAATAAATAAATAAAATCTTTAAAAAAAATTAAAAATATGATCTCACTCTTTGAGATCCAACTTTACAATTCTCTGATTCAGTCAAAAATTTTATAAGATATTACTATAAAGTGAAGATATAGAAGCCACATCTGAAAATTGCTCTCACATAAAACATTGCAAAAAACCTTCTAGAGATAAAATGTACAGAATGGATTCAGCACACTTACATGATAGGTTTGGGAATAAGAAGTTTTGTATAAATCTCTTACAAGGCTTACAGCATCTACATACAGTATGTAAATTTCTGTTTATTCTTTCTTCATTAAGAAATTTACATCAAATACTCTTGAGTACAGTATTGCATTTGTTCCTTTAGCCAGGAGGACCTGTTTGGTGGTTTAATTTAATTTAAAGAACATGAGAGTAGAGAGAAGATAGTGCAGGTGTATTCATTTTCTTCCTTCACAGAATAAATGTTTCTTTTAGTTTAGTCATCCGTTCCATGGTGTGGGAAGGAACTTGATTCTCTCTTACATCTGGGTATCTTTATCCTGATGAAAACTGCAATTAACCTCCTAACCCAAACTCCCACTTTCACAGAGACCCAGTGTGACTATGCGCTTCCTGGTGGTACCCATCGCTTTGCAGTCCCTGATGAAGGAAGAGGCCAGAGCTCAGAGGAGGAGGAAAGGAACCCACCCGTGGATGTCCTCATTCAGTGATATACTAAGTGCCCTGGTGCATCACGTGTCCCCACGTCATGGGGACACGGGTCTGGTACGGCAAGGATAGTAAGAATGAGTCAGGACTTTTCTTGCCCAGGCCTCTTTATTGATCAGGGAAACGTGGCTCTCAAGTCGGAACACTTATGGGAGCATAACATGAAGTCAGGGAGTGAGCAGGGCTCACAAGTGCCCAGACAGAAGCACTTGAGGAATGGGAATGGAAAGGACAAGCAGTGCCAACCCAAATGTCTGCAATCAAAACCAAAAGCCCCTCCAGGTTGAGTTGTGGTCCCCACTGACATATAGCAAGGCTCTAAGACAAAAACAAGGCAAGTGCAACCCTCTCTAGGCCTTTTTTGTCAAACAATAGGCAGAAAACTATCCAACAAGGTCATTAGTTTTCTTTCTTTCTTTTTTTTTAACATAGCTTTTTTTTTCACTTATGAAAGTAGCGTGTAGGTTATAGAAAAGCCTGTATATACAGAAAGATATAAAAAATGAATTAAAAGTAACTCCTAACCCCACCAAAATACAGAGACAAGCCTTGTAATATTTTGGAATATTTTTGTCTACCATTTCTTCTCTGAGCATTTATTTCACCAAATTGGGATTATGCTCTATATAGAGTTTGGGAACCTGCTTTTTCACTTACCGTAATATGAGCGTTTCCCCCAGACCATTAAATGGTCTTCAAGACACGATCTGGGATGGCGGCATAGTCATTTTCTCTAATGGACCAATGCTGAAATGTTTTTGGCTAGACAAGATCATAGGCCTTTTCTAATAAGTACAAATAGTTCTTAGATTTTGTTTTATGTATTACATTTCCCATTTTCCATTAGGATTTTTCATGGGATGGGGTGTTCATCCAAGGATTGATTTAGCTGGTGCCTGAAGAACTAAGAGAAGCAGATGTGTAGGCTTTTGGAGATTACAGATCTGGGCTCACCAAATGTGGAATCCACATACAAGGCATTGTCTCTGAAGGTAAGAAGTAGTCAATGCTGTACCTTGCCATTTCTCCTTCCCTAACGTGTTTCTGAATTTTGCTTTCTTTTCAGGTTGTTGGCGAATAATGGCATGTAATGACAAACAGAAGCAATAAGTAAAAGAACGATCAGAGAATTGACAAAAACCGAATGTACGCTGCAATGTGGAGATGATGACAGACTTCTATTACACTGATTAATGCACATGCACCACATGAAGATTGAACAGAATTTCTGTACCAGAAACATGAAAGAGACAAGAGGAAGAATGCAAGATAAGACAGTATAGGGGGAGATGAAGAGAAGATAAAAAAACTAATAAGGATCATATTGGCCAAATTAAACTCATTGTATGTACTCACAGATGGGAAAACTATATATTTAAAAAAAATCCAGGGCATAATTAACACATTAACAGAAGCTACCTTTTGGGAGGTAGGAGCTTGTAATAAAGGAGAGTCCCACAAAGAGCTTTTAGGTGCTGGCAGTGTTGGATTTCCTGACCTGAGAGGTTTCCTTGGTATGGTAATTAATCTGTAAAGGAGCTTATGTTTATGCACCTTTCTGTATGATATTTATGAGACAAAAATCTAACCAACTTCCAGAGATACTTGGAAGAGTATGGAACTTGCTTGTGTTTGGGGTGGAAGAGAATACTTGTTCAACAGGGGAGTATACAGAAGAGAAACAGCCTTTTGTTTAAAAGGGAAAAAATAGACAAAGAATTCACATGTGGGAATTGAGGCTGGGACAGACAGAAAGATGCTCCGAGTTTACAATCAGTTACCTAGATAGCAAAGTTGTACAAAATTCTTAAGGTTGAGTAAATTAAGCTCCTGGCAAAGGTCTTTAAGAATAATACAAGATATACATACAGCATGATGGCTGTAATTAATAAGATTGTATTATATACCTGAAATTTGCTAAAAGAATATCAATCTCAAGTGTTCTCACCACACACTCACACATACACACACAAGGGAGCTGTGTGAGGTGAAGGATGTGTTAATTAACCTGATTGTGGTAAATACTTCACAATGCATACATATATCAAATCACCAGGTCATATACTTTAAATGTACAAACATTTGTCTATTCTATCTCAATAAAGCTGGGAAAAGAAAGAGTCATACAAGAAACGAGAAAGAGGCAGGACCATGAGGTAAGAACTACCGATTATATGTTTGCACATGTTGTGTGTGCATGTGTGTATAAATATATTTAAAGTCAGCAGCTATTACTATTGCTCAATCAAGTCATTAATCATAATCGTTAATCATTAGCAGAAGGCTGGGAAGGAGAAAATCTGGGCTGACGTTCTACCAAATTGCCATGTAATATTTTGACAGTAATTTGATTTAAAAAATGAAAAGGCAGTATGATGTAGTCGTTAAGCTTTTGCCATTGCAGACATATTTCTGAGATCGAATTCTACTTTTGCACTCATGGGTTTGTGCGACTCTGGGCAGGATTCTTAACCTGCCTGTGCCTCAATCTTTTCACTATGAAGTGGGGATTACAGTCCCTACCTCACAGGATTGTCATGAGGATTAAATTATATAATCCATGTTATTTGCTCAGCACAGTGCCCAAAAATGTTGGCTGTTATTATTATACTTGTTACTCATAAGTTTCATGAGTCTTAGTTTCGAAGGAAAAACAATGGACTCAACAATGACTAGGGCCCCCTGCTATTAAAAAATGACAGGATTCCATCCCTACGGCTGTGACTTTGATGTGTCAAACTTCCCCCGGAATGTCAGAGAGCCAAGAGTGATCAGTAAAGTTGTGCCTACATGCAAGGAATTCAGGAAATATGAGGTGAAAATGACTCCCATTATTCTGAGTCCATGATGACATATTCACCAAGAAGAACCAGAGATGGTAAGCAAGTTGACAGCCTTCTCCTGCTGACAGCTCCAACAATTCTAACAAACTGACTCAACTTATCTTTCAAAAAATTCTGAGAAAATGGAATGCTTGATGTTCCCTTCCATAAAGGGTCTGCCAAGTAATTCTTTACAAATATATCATTCAAGAGAAAGAAAGAACATATATTTTAATCTGTTTTAGTTTAATGAAAAGTACAGTTTTGAGTATTGACTTTGCTTACATATGGTGATGACTCACCTTAATCCCATTGTATTGAGATGTCCCAGCCCCTTCCAGCCACCAACTTCCCACAATACCTTGTCGTCATTGCCACTGTACTCTTTAAGGGTGGGTCAAAAACGAAATTGGAGACATTTTTCTGATCCCTACCCTCTGAAAATACCGTTGAATATTTTTGCAACAGTTATGAGTATCTTACATCTTAAATCATCCAAAGCTAGACTATACTGGAAAGCTTGCCATCTACCTTTTAAGGTAGAATAGGAAGGAAAGTGTTTATATATCTTTTACTTAATCATCCTGAAGTCACTCACCACCAACCCATCCCCTCTAGCCCACAACACTCAGAAAGCCTCCCACCATATCCTTAAGTCTGCCCTTCTTTACAGCCCAAATTAGACTGTGAGGAGCATGAACTGATTTTGGGCTTATGCCCAACAGCCCACATGTAATGCAGAACTAGTTTAAAAAAAATTATCATGTATATATGATTTTTTGAAGGTCAGAAAAGTGGGTTAAATTTTGTGAATACTGTTTATACTCTTTTGTTATCCTCATAACAAGTAAGATAGAAAAGCAACAGTGGTAAAGATAGTCCACAAAATATAATAAAGTACATTTTCATGAGTATCGAAGAGTCTTCTTATTTTTCTAGAGTATATTACAAAATTTTCTTCAATAAGACAGAGAATATTTTTAGATGGTAAAAAATTATTTTTTAAATGAAGATCATTTCTACTAAATTACTATTCTTCCAGGTAACTTTATATTGACTCTTGATCATTATCCCAAATAAAAAATACTATAATTTCATAAATGGAAATGCTCATGAAATACAATATATTCTATGAAAACAATTGCTTCAATGAAAACTTTGCAGAAGCTAATCCAGGGAGGCACAACTGATATTTTGTTGGCATTGGAGAGAGATTTTGAAGGTTGTTGGGCAAATCCCCGTAAAAATTCAAAAGATTCATGGTGAAACTTAACAGGGTGAAAGAGAATCAACTGACCAAGGACAAGTGTCAGAGAAGGACAATGAGAGCCCTGAAATAAAATCCCCATGAGAAAAGGCTAACCATGCACAAGTAGGAAGGTCAAAGTGGGATGAAAATCCCACACTTGTGAACTACTGGCCTCTAGAACATGTTCCAGTACCCAGGAGGGAGTCAGCATGTACACTGACAATGTGGTCGTGTACCCAAGAAAGAGCTACATCAGTGTCCTAGGCCAGTATCATCTCCTCAAACCACTGGCACTGAGGAAAGAATTCACACATCCTCTATGGCCACCACTGGGACAGAAAGGTCAGTACTGGAATCAGAACTTAGGACTTAACAGGAGGCAGTGGTGCTGGTCAGTGTTAAAAAGTGGTCTTAAGTACATTTTATGGTGACAGATGGTGGCTACACTCCTGGTGAGCATAGCATGATGCATAGATTTGTCAAATCACTATATTGTATACCTGAAACTAATGTACTATTGCATACCAACTATATTTCAGTTAAAAAAAAAAGTAGTCTTAGTGGACAATTCCATGACTATCTGGGGTTCTGACTTGAGATCTTCTACTTTAGTAGCTCCTTCTGAAGCAATTATTTTTAGAGAAAACTGTGAAGTTCATCAACCTCATAGATTCACTGACATAACTGAAATTGGAACCGACACCTAGGCAAGGATGTCTTTAGAAAACTTGAGTTAGTACCCTGATGGATTTTTAGAGATTCCAGGGCAGGGTTTGACAAAAAGACTTCTGCAAGGCCTGTTCACATCCCCAACTGTGAAAAGGGACCACCGTGTTACATAACACTAAAAGAATACTTAAAGGGGAGCCTGGGTGGCTCAGTCAGTTAAGTGTCTGTCCTCCACTCAGGTACTGATCTCAGGTTCCTGGAATTAAGCCTCATGTTGGGCTCCCTGCTCAGGGGGGAGTCTGCTTCTCCCTCTTCCTCTGCCTTTCCCCACCTCATTCTATCTCTCAAATAAATAAAAACTTTTAAAAAAGTAAAAATAAAAAATAAAAGAAGACTTAAAGTTAAAAATATTTGAGAATTTAAAATGTTTTTGGCATCACACTGGAAGTCATATTAACTGAGACAGTTTTGCTGAAACTAGTTTTTTTAACTTCCTGCTCTCAAGTCAACATAAATAGCATTCAGCTTCTCAGTCCAAATATAAATACCTGTTCTTATTTGAAGTGAAAATTTAATCATAAACTTCTGATTAAAACATTGAACAACCAACAAGATTACATAAACATTTTAAGCTTATTTTATGCTGCAGGATAAATATGTTTGAAGTGCAAAAATTTTTTGGCTAAAAATAAGTTTATTAAGTCTATATTAAATATGATTTTTCTATAACATTACACCAAAAAATAATAACGTGAAAGGGAACTGCAACCGAACTTTAATCAGTCAGTTACAGTTCATTATTATGTTCTGCTGGCACTAAAATCCATCTATGCCACTGTTCCCCATTTTCTATTTGACTTGTTAAGAAAATAAATATGGTTAGATTTTAGAATTTCATTTTATTCCAACATTTCACTTGCATCTTTAAGCAGGCTTTCTAATTTCAAAATTCCAATTATGTTTTCTCCAAAATGAAGATTATCTTCCTCTTTTAACTCATGAATTAATTTCTCTTAAGGTTAACCTTTATTTTTAGTTTAAAATAAAATACACCTCTTTCGCATATTTTTAAGAAGCCAGAGACTTTCCCTCTTTTACTGTCCAACATACATACGTTTACATCAAATCCCAGGTAGTGATGATTCATGAGTTGGTAAAGTTCTATAGAATGACAGCTAGACAGGATGAGTTTGTGTAGTGCATTTAAAGATGCAAAACAGGGAAGAAGGGCTTATTCAGTTCCAGTCCATCAAATTCATAATAAGCAATTAAATATCTGTAATTAAATCTCCATTTACTCAGCAGACCAGAACAGCACGTTCAAATCCAGTCTTCAGGGTAAGTAATAAGCTTTATAAAACTACATTCATTAATTCTGATCATAAAGAATGTAACAAAAACAATAAAAACTAAATGTGTGTTTAAGAGATCTGGTGGCATTTAAGGTCTAGACAGGCTTAACTGGACTTCAAAATTAATACGCACCTGCAGAAATAAAATAAACAACACTAAAAATTAATATGCATTTATTTCAGTACTGGGTAAGGGTAGCAATTAATATGGGCAAGAAAGGAGTTTAAGAATGAAACACCTGTGGGTATTAAAAATAGTAACATGCCCCTTTAAAAAGATTTCTGTTGCTAAGAACAATATTTAAGACATGTGGAAGAGGGAGATTTATAATATCATAAAAGTGTGATTGCTGGACTCTAATAACATTCTTGGGTCTCAATAATACCCTTCTTCTATACAAGACAAATAGGATTATACAGTTTTCCATCAAAAATAATAAATATGAAATAAAAGTAGTTTCTAATTTGAGTAAAAGTACTGCAGATAAATGACCCTAAGAGTTACTGAATTAGGGCTTATTGTGCACTTTATGTTTTCAGAGATGTGAATTAGCAACACAGGGTCCAGAAAAAAATGAAAACATGACTCCTGCTTTTCAGAAGCTTACATTTGGAGACCCAAGACATACTCATAAGAAAGAGACCAATCACAAATATGTGCACACACATCCATTCACAAGATACTTCCCTCACATTATTTCACCAGCCCCATGATAATTTGATGATACAAAAGAAGAGAAGGGTCATTATTGTTATGTGTGGGCTTTTGAGTTAAAAAACTCCAGTTCTGGGGCTTCTGGGTGGCTCAGTGGGTTAAAGCCTCTGCCTTCGGCTCAGGTCATGATCTCAGGGTCCTGGGATCGAGCCCCGCATCAGGCTCTCTGCTCAGCAGGGAGCCTGCTTCCTCCTCTCTCTCTCTGCCTGCCTCTCTGCCTACTTGTGGTCTCTCTCGCTCTCTGTCAAATAAAAATCTTTAAAAATAAATAAATAAATAAATAAATAAAATTAAAAACTCCAGTTCTGTCATAAAATAGTACTATAACTACAGAAGTAAACACTTCATAGGTTCAAGTACTGATATAAGCACTGCCAGCAATATCTTAATTAAACCTCACAACACTCCTAGAAGATAGACGTAGAATTATATGCCCAATTTAGAAAGTGGGAAAATAAAGGTTATTAAGCAACTTTCCTGAGGACACACAGTCAATAACCGACAGACCCAGGATAAAGGATTTGAACCTCCACCTGACTGACTCAAAACGCAGGGTCTTAACCCTTACATTAGCCCACTCTCCTCCATTTGCCTAGCTCTTTGAATTTGACTGGTTACTCGACCTCTCCGAACATCAGGTTCCCCATGGATAGCATACAGCTAGTAACATCACTCTCTGCGACTACTGTGTGAATTAAATGGCATGACTTCTGATAACTTCTTGCCCCCAATAATTGTTCCATTAAAAGTGGGAATCTTTATCTCACCTTTCCCTTAGGGTATTTGCCCAAGATCATACAATTAGTGAATGGCCAATCTAGGACACACACCCGTGCTCTCTGTCTCCCTGCTCTCAGACACCTTAAATCTCCTTCCAAGATGGCCAGCACTGTGCTCTATCCACAGTAGGCATTTTATTCTATTCATGTTACTGTAGTTCCATTACTTATATGTCCAAAGTCCACGTTACCTAACAGATAAGAGCAAGCAGCGGGTGTTCCTCAACATTCCCTCAGCTCTCATCTGAAAGACTGGTTTCTCTCTAAGCTTCAGAAAAATCAATGACCATTCCACTTTTTTCATTATTTTGGGAGGAAGGGGTGAGATGTGCTAACTAAAATAAAACAAAATGTTCTACAAACAAAGGAAGTCATGGAGCTTAGTTATATGTACACAGATTTAAAAACCATACTACAAATATATCATTAAAACCATAAGGCAACCAGCTGACAAAGTATTATCACTAAAGGAACAATAAACTTCAATTGACTTGACTTATTTCTTGTGGTTCCTTCTTCTTTGGGTATTACTTACTGTTTTAGCATCTTTTATTATTTGAAACAAATTGTTTAAGAAAGTATAATTTAATGGTTAAGCTTGTACAAAAGCACAAAGATAGTCAAAGACAAGCACCATCAGATAGTAATTTACTGACCAGTCTCATGGGCTAACAGACATTAAGATGCAATGAGTGATGTTCTGAAATGCATGAATTGTGTCTTGATGTCTGAAGACCAGATAAATTCAGAATCTTAATAATTACTTGTAAGAATAATCACTTGTAATCACAATAATCACTTGCAGTAATGTTAATAACAATAATATTGCAGGGTGACAATTCTTCCAGCTCCAGCAGTAATAGAAAGCCATCCTCCTTTGCTGAGGAACAATAGAAAT
Organism: Ailurus styani; assembly: GCA_002007465.1. Classification (NCBI taxonomy): domain Eukaryota; kingdom Metazoa; phylum Chordata; class Mammalia; order Carnivora; family Ailuridae; genus Ailurus; species Ailurus styani. Next base: position 1,172,868 of record LNAC01000494.1, on the reverse strand, counting down.
CAGAGGTGAGAACTCACAGTGGATCTTTGAATTATTTATGAGCTCATACATGTCACTCGCATCTGTACGTTAAAAAAAAACACTAAGTATAATAGCTCATTAGTGATGCAAATTACAAAAAGACGGACTTTAATCTGGTTTCATGATGATTTTTGTAATTCAGCATTCTTACCAATAGTGAAGTGTCTGCTTTCTATTCTTTACTATTTCTAGGATTCATATTGCTTGGCCAGGTGAACCTTTTGGGCACCTTTATTTCACTCATCTCTGATTTATCCATTTTTATCAGCTCCTATTGCACACCAACAACACTGATTAAACTGCTGTCATAATTTCTCTGAGATGCAATTAGAGTGAAGGTGCATCATTTGTACACTTAAAATATGTAGATTTAATAATGCATGCACAAATGAAGAACGATTTTTTTGGAACCTACTGCAAAAATACATGAGAGAGAAAAGAATGAAGTAAATGTGCCTAAAATGTTAACAGTGGGGAATTCTTTGTACTATTCTTGCAACTTTTCATTAAGTCTGAAATTATGCTAAAATTAAAAATTAAAAGAAAAAAATTACATTGCAAGTCAATTTGCCATTCCACTAAATGAGCTTAAGACACAGAATGAGAGAAAGTGGTACATGAGACTCTGAGCTCAGTTGACAGGACCCTCAAAATATGGGCATCATGCCATGCAGAGTGTGGTTTTGGTGTTTTAATATACGTATTTCTTGTATAAAACAATATTTTTAAAAATTTTGCACTTAGGTTTTTATTACCTGCTATATACTGTACACGTATGCATGCAAATTGTTTTAAACAGGGTTGGAAAACCCTGTACGCTATATTTTAAGGGTGCTTTAAGATTTTCAAGAGTGATTTGACTGTGTGTGATTTTAGCCTTATGTGCTAACTTTAAGACTTGTCCCCAAGTCAGCTGCAACTCTACTGAATTCTCACAAGTACAGAAAGAAGTTACATCAATTAATAAGTTAAGATCTTGTCTTGATGGCTGCTCTAGAGTCATAAAATCAAAAGAATGAGAATTTGGTTCAGCAATCCTTTCCCCTTTCTGTGCTCTTTGCCCCCTTTTAGTATCTCTGCTGTTGCTGGAAGGCTAAACCCTTAGCATGCCCTGTTGGCCCCGGGCACAGAATGAAAGCATCTGATAAACAAAATGTGCTATGTGTGTCCCAGGAGTGTTTTATTTGGGGAAGGAAACACTGTCTGGGAAAAGTAACAAACAAAAGGAATTCTGACAAATCTAAGTCCCTTCGTGGGGAAGAAGTCTTCAGGCAGGGGCACTTCCCCTAGCTCTGTGATTATTAATTATGCTGACATACTTAATCCATTTATTTCTTAACCATTTTAATCTCTACCACCACTGAATTCAAGTTACATTTACTCTAATGTGCCAGGCTTATTACAGGGACTCAACACACATTCTAACACAGGATAGATTTAGCCTAGGAGATTTTCTTTGTATGTCAGAGTATGCATCTTTTGGAGATTTGGTTGTTGCTGTGGCTGTTATTTTGACTTTGAAATAAATGTGAACTATAGTCAAAAGAGCCTGGGACTAAGAGTTGGAAGTCCTGATACAAACTGTATGCTTGTCAAGTTACAAAATCTCTCAATGCTTCATTTTCACAATCTGTAAAAGGCATCAAGTTCATTCAGAGTCTTAATTACTGATAATCACAGTAACCACCTGTGATAGTAACCATGTGTTAATGACAGTATACCCTGCCCAGCTCACAGGTTTGTGGTAAGGAACAAAAGAAAGAATGTTTATGGAAGCACTTTATGTCTCTAAAGCACAAAATAGATATGACAGAAGAGACTAGCTGTGATGGTTAATTTTACGTATTAACCTGACTCGGCAAAAAGTGCCCAGATATTTGGGTAGATATTATTCTGTGTATGTCTGTTGAGAATTCTTCTGGGTGACATCAACACTTGAATTAATAGCTTGAATAAAGCAGACAACCCTTCCCAATGTGGGTATGCCTCACATCCATTCCATTAATGGCTGAATAGGACAAAAAGCATGAATAAGGGAGAAGTTGTTTCCCTTCTCCCTCCTACTGTCTTTAAGTTGGGACATTGGTCTTCTCCTGACTTCAGACTTAGGCTAGGACTAGAACTATTACCTACCATTGGCTCTCCTGTTTCTCCAGCCTTCAGACTCAAACTAAAACTCAACTCTTCTGGGTCTCCAGCTTGCTGACTGAAGATCTTGGGACTTCTCAGCCTCTAGAATCAGCTGAGTCAGTGATGTAACATATGATATAATCTCCTACTGGTTCTGTTTCTCTGGACAACCCCAATACACTAGCTATGAAAAATAGTCATTCCTTATACCTATTTCTTGGGTAAATTTATGGAATAATCAGTGAATAGTTGTGTCAACTGGTTTCAGTCTGAAAATTCTGTACCCATCTCCACCACATCTTAAAATCACTAAGAGGGCTGAAGATTCTGAGGTGATGTAGGACCATTCCAGCCAGAATTGTGCAGAGTTTATTTCTGGGAAAATCTACTTCCACACAGTTTGTCTTCTTGGTCTTTAGACTGTTTCATACTCAAATAAAGGAAAAGAAATGAAATTTCATAGTTTAAGAAATGAGAAATTACTAAGCACCATACTGGGCATAAATTGGTATTATGAATCCAATGTATCTTACTGTGATGATGTCTCATATGTTTTCTGTTCCTTTGGAGAAAGGTCTGGTATGTCCCTACTCATTGCCGCCTTCTCATAATGATGCATGCTTTCCATGAATACAGCTTGCAATAATCATACTCCATTCACTATTTTCACGAGCTTTTTGTTTTTATTGTCTTTAAATCTTATCTAAATGAAACATTTAAGACATGAAATGCCCTAAGTCCAAAGTTAAATAAGGGAATTCCATCTGAGGCACAATCTCCAGCAATGATAATGAAACACTGCCACAATTTTAATCCCTGGTAGGACCCCATTTGTATAATGCATCACGTCAAACACAAAGGATTAAACTCTCACTGGAAGGGGGAAAAAAAAGGTCTAGGTTAGTCTGCCCTCTAGTGTAGCTTACTGGTTCCTAAAAGAAACCAGAGAAACGTGTCCTGGAAGCCAATTGTGCAATTCCGTCAGGATGGCAACTTGCCATAGTCGCCAGCGCCGGATTTTCACAGCTCTCTTCTTTGGGAGCTACAGACTTTTCTAGCATTAGGTCACATTTCTAACCTGGTTTTCAAGAGAAATACATACGGAGCCCCACCCTCCTGGACCTATGCCTGCTTGAAGTCAGTGTTACGTGGATAGCCTTGACCATGGTGTGTGCCATTTGCTATCACTTCAGGAGAATGGGGATGCAAGTAAATAAGAAGACATATTTCTGAGTTCATAAATGAGTGCTTTAGGAGAGGCGTCGGAAAGGGAGAGATTTGGTCTAAGAACTGCTACTAGTGTGAGTCTCTTAGGGTCAACCTGGGCATTCTACATAACAAAACACCTTGTCCTTGGCTGGCCCTTGGCAAGTTAGTTTGCTGAGAGGTACGGATCCTCTGCTGGACCCCAAGACCTATGTTTGCAGTAAAGAAACATCTTTGTGTTCCCTGCTTTGTAGCTTCCCTCGAATTCTGCTTTAGAGTTAGAAAGTAAACTGCTTTAGGGGATAGTTTTTTAAAACTCTGCAGTTTATACTCAATTGCATAAACACTCCTTTGTTTTTTAAAAGAAAGTCTAATTCTTGTAATTGGTGGACTTGGCATAGGTCTGAAAGCTTTCCTGTTACACATCAATTCCAAAATTATTTCAAGCAAATAAATACAATGTTGAATTATTTCTTAAAAAAAAATTCCAGGCCCCATACTTATATTTACCTGGAAAATTCAAATTCCCTGATTAATCAAAATCTGGCCTACATTTTCTTGCTCTTCCCACACGCCTTTAGTTCATGTCCCAAAGATATTTAGCTAAGTAGTGATAGTTTTTTTTTCTAGGCACCCCCAATCACTACCAATTTCAGGAAATACAGGTCCTGACCTTCATAAACAAAATAAATAAATAAAACAAAGCAAATACCCTGTTTACATATAAATTCTACACACACACACACACACACACATTCTAAATCTGTGAAACACAAAAATATCCTCCTATTTCTATTTCTGTCATCATAGCTAGCAGTTCAGGTGGGCTAATGAAGAACTAAATGGCATTCCATCCCGAGTACACAATCACAGACTACTTGATTCACTGTTGGCATAAGACTTTCCTTAAACCACCAATTTGGGCTCCTTGGCGATAGCAGTGTAAAGACAATTTTGATCTTCGATCTATTTTCAAATTGTTCATCCCTGAACACGTTTTAAGCTGAATGGAGAAGAATTAAAAAGGAGAGGTGACGTGAAGTGGTGGACAGAGCACTAGGAAACAAGACATCTGATTCTAATTATGATCTTGAGGCACTTTACTATTCCGGAGTCATCTTCTGCTCATCTGTAATAGGTATGGGCTAGAGTTAGATGAAATCAGAGGTATCTAATCTTTCATCACCAGACTGCCTGTTCTAATTACATCGATGCCTTCACATCCACATCTGTGTTTCAGTGTGTTTTAGACTAAAAATATTACAAATCTAAGTTTACCAATCCAGAGACAGTGTTACCCAAATACCATGTTAGCACTGACGCTGGTTCTCAGTCTAATCCACACCCAGGGCATGTTTGTCATTTGCTGTACTGATTTTCTTGCTAGTTTTCTTTGCCTAAGTCTCTGAAACATATTAGGAGCTTAATCACTGTAATAAAGAGAAGATGAAAAGATTGAAGGCTCTCTGATTAGCGTTTTGCATACTTTTTTCCTGAGAATTTCAAGAGCACATAAAACTCACTTGCTCCCTATCAGCATTTCCCTTTACCCCTTTAGTTTGCTGACATGCGATTTCCAAGTCATTTTTGGAAATCTGAAACCTGTTAGAGATCACAGATGCCAAGATCTGCATGACTGCTATAGTTTTGGCAGAATCTGCTTTTTTAAGACAACAAAGGCAGTAAGTGGAAATCTGCTTTCCTCTGACTCTATTCTTTCCCAAAAGAAAAAATGTCTTTGTGGATGCATGTCATTTAATAAGGTTTCAAGACTGTCTTGGTTTAGACTGTTTTTGTTCTTAGCTTTGACTCAAAATAGCATTTGGGGTTTTCATCTCGAGAATTGCAAGCTTATTCCTGTTATCAGCTTCTACTAAGAGCATAGCTTCATATTCCTTTTAATGTCTGTGATTCTCTTTAATAAAAGTAATCATCTAAGTGCCAATGGTGGGCAGCAGTAAAACTGTTTTTGCCAATACAAATAAGTATTTGACTAATTTGAACCCTAACCCTGGCCACGTTTCTTAGTCTTCATGCCATTTAAGTCAGCTTCTCAAGGGCAGGGTGGGGGTGGGGGACTGACAAGAGCGGCAGAGCCTTATAAATAGCGTAAGAAATGGAAAGGAGATGCAGCATCTGACTTAAGGCTTGGGGAAAAGGAGACTGTGAGAATTCCATGATTGGGTATAATTTTGGTGGAGAGAAATGGGAGAGACAGAAATGGGGCAGGAATATCAAAAGCAAATGTGAGATGAGAAAGGGACAGCCATGTTGAAGAATGGCCAGAGGTTCAGTTTGATTATAGACAAAATGTGTAGTCACTTGACAAGCTGAGAGATGGCATTGGAAAGGTGGTCTGTGGTTAGACTGGAGAGGATGCAACAGTGGGCTTGGTCTGTCCATCAGTGAATGGTGGAGACAGCACCCTGAAGGGAGAAACAGGCTATACCGGCTCTGTCCCACCCATGAGACATCTTCCAGAATGGTACTTCTAGAAACTCCAGGCCAGCCAACTCCAGGAATCAGAAACAGACTTAGAAAAAAATTGAGAAAGTCACTCCAAAGCATAAAGTCCCTGCGATGTGGGACCCAGAGCCCTGGTCTAAGAGCTGTTCCAAGGAATAATCAAGGGTCTGAAGAGTACACAGAGGAAAGAGAGGGGCACTGACGATGGCATCAAAGTTCTGAGACTGGGGACTGAACTGTAATGTCCTCTGTCAGGAGCTGCACTTTCCTTCATAACAATATATTAGGCCACTTCTACCTCTGCGAATTTTCAACAAAATAAGATAGCGTCAATGTGACTGGGGCAAATTACTCAACTTTTCCGTGCCTCAAGATAAGTTTATATCTGCAAAATGGGAATAATAAGGCTTTACATATTTCATAAAGACATTGAGTTAATACTTGTAAGTCACTTAGAACAGTGCCTGGCGCAAAGTCAGTGCCATTTAAGTGGCTGTTATATATGTAATTTCTTGCTTTTTCAGAACTCTCCTTCATATACAAACAACATAAATGGAGGGGAGCTGAAGAACATCATAGCTTATCAAAATATTAGAGTCTCCATGTATAACCCAACTCCCTTATTCTTCTAAAAGCACCTTCTTCCCTCCCTTGGGAAGGGGGGGTGGGGGCACGGGGAGATGAAATTTTATTCTGCCTTAAGTATCAGTCTTCGTGTAAATTTGCATCACCTCAAATTAATGTTTTGGCTGAGAGCCAAGTTCAAATGCATACTGTCTCTTACTTTCAAAGGCCCTCTGCTGTTACAGCTCAAATCTAGAGATCTGGTGTGTCGTTTGGGTCTGTAGGAACACACCAGAGCAGCGATTGCCCTCAACTGTAAAAAACACACCCACATTCATGTCCAACCACCCTTGTTAGACGGTGAGCTCCTTGCAGCCTGGGGCTGTGTCATTCCCATCTTTGTATTCCTTACCAGTGTTCAGCACTGTGTTTACACAAAGTACATAGTCGCTAGTTCTTTGCAGAACAAAACTGATTCAGGAAAAACACACAAATGACATGTGTGTACAAACACTTTCAAGTCGATGAACAACTAGTTTTCTTGCAAAAACCAGAAACAGTCTGTGTGAGAGTATCTGGCCAAGACCTTCACTGTGACAACATCTGAATCACCTGTTTTGTCTGAAGACTAAACTTTTAACCTCAGCCCCACATCACAGCCCACTGCAACGATGTAAATGAAGCCATGTGGTCCAGCAGGCCTAACAAACAGCAGTCCCACGTCTTCTGTTGCTTTAAACTCTTGAAGTTTCACATGACTGCAGACTGTTAGAATTATGTGAAATATGTTTCCAAAGTCTTGCCTCTGCCCTCTTTGGAAGTAAGTCATAACCAGCTGCAGCTCCTGCCACGTCGTAGCATAGATGAAACACATTTAACTTTGTTTTCTATAAACACAGAAAAATCGGAGCTCTGAATTCTGAACAAGCATCTATAATATCAAAGGGAGTTAAAACAGAAAAGACTTCAGAAATCGGCTAGTACAGTTCCTTACTGTTCCTGCTGAAGATCTACTAAACAGAAGGGTAAGGTAGCTAAGCTATTTGTCTGTAAAGCTCAGTAAATTACATTGCAAGAACTAGGCAGATGGCTCAATTCAGATATTATATATGGGATTTTTCATCTGGGGATGAAAATGTTAATATTAAGTTTTGTGGGATTTCTGTTGTTCAAAGCCCCCTTTTTATTGGTTTTCTACCATCTCATTTTCTCCTTGTTTTCCTCCAACTTTTGGCCCCTTTTCCTAAGTTTGTATCCTTTTCTTCCTGGCATCCTATGAAAAATTTTTAAAAGATTTTACTTATTTATTTGTCAGAGAGAGAGCACAAGCAGGGGGAGCAGGCAGAGGCAGCGTGAGAAGCAGGCTCCCCACTGAGCAAGAAGCCTGATGTGGGACTCAGTCCCAGGACCCGGGATCATGACCTGAGCCGAAGGCAGATGCTTTACTGACTGAGCCACTCAGGCATCCTGAGTCCTCTGAATATTGATGATCCCAGGGATGTGTCCACCTTCCTCTCTTGGTGAGCTGGCCACACCCATGGCTTTAACAACCAGTGTACTTTGATGTCTCCCAAGAGTCTGTTTCCAACCCAACACCGCCCTCCTGAGCCACAGTCTCTTCTGTGTTGAAGAACACTTCCACTTGAATTTCTTCCCAAAATTCCACATTCAGGACAAACCAAAAAGATCTTTAACATGCACTGAAAATTCTCATAAATTGACTGTGGCCACTCCCTATGCTCCTATCTCACCTGCCCTTCGCTCATCTCTACCTGACCACTCATAACAAACCAACGTGCATTTCCTTGAACACAGAGTGTCCTTATATGCCCTCATTCCTTTGTGTCTGGTGCACCCTCCCCCTGGAAGTCTCTGTGCCTGGTTAATTCCCATTCCACTTTCCAAATGCAGCTCAAACGTCATCCTCTCCCAGCCCCCCAGATCTGCACTGTAGCCTCTCATGTCTCACATGTTATCCTGAACCAACTCTCCTACATCACTTACCCCAGGTCTATATTTATTAGGTAGCACACTTCCTGACAACAGAAACAACATATTAAGGGGCGCCTGGGTGGCTCAGTCTGTTAAGCATCTGCCTGCAGCTCAGGTCATGATCCTGGGATTCTGGGATCGAGCCCCATGTCAGGCTCCATGCTCAGCAGGAGGCCTGCTTCTCCCTCTCCCTCTGCCCCTCCCCCTGTTCATGCTCTCTTTCTCTCAAATAAATAAATAAAATCTTTAAAAAAAATAAAGAAAGAACATATTAAGCTTTGCTTCTGTAGAGCCAACTGAGCTTAGAACCATTCCAGGCACATGCAGATTTTCAACTGATGGCTGTCAAATTACTAAGAGAATGAAAAATGAATCTACAAAGAGACCCAGATGCTTTCAAACCAGGTTATTATTATTTTTTTACATTTTATTTTGATATAATTTAAAGTCTATAGGAAAGTTGTAAGACTATTACAAAGAACTCCCCTATATACCTTATTCAGACACACTAATTATTTATATAGCTTTATGATTCTGTGTATATTTATGCTGCTTCTAAATCATTTGGTAGTAAGTTGAAAATATCATGCCCCTTTACTTCTAAATACTTCAGTGTGTATTTTCTAAAAGCAAAGCTATTCTCTTATATAACCACAATGAAGCTATTAAAATCGGGAAATTTAACATTGATATAATACTATCATGTAAGTAATAGTCTATATTCTTTTTTTAATTTATTTTTTGAGGAACAGAGAGAGAGTGTGAAGGGGGGGAATGGACAGAGAGAGAAGGAATGAGAGAATCCTAAGCAGGCTCCATGCTCAGAGTGGAGTCTACTCCAGGGATCCATCTCAGGACCTTGAGATCATGACCTGAGCCAAACACAAGAGTCAGACACTCAACCGACAGCACCACGCAGCACCCTAGTCATAGCCTGTATTCAAATTGTGCCTATAACGTCATTTGTTTCTCCTTTGTCTCCTTTAACCCAGACTTCCAGTTCTTCAGGCTTGCTTTTTCTTTTTGACCTTGAGATTTTTAAAGAATGCATCTCAGTTTTTTGTTTTTTGTTTTTTCAGACTGTCCTTTAATTTGGGTTTGTCTGATAGTTCCTAATTATTAGATTTGGGTTATGCATTTTTGCCAGGAAGACCAGTGAAGTGATGCTGCATCCTTTTCAGAAGATGGTATCAGTAGACACATGATGTCTGTTTGTCCCAGAATTGGTGAGGCTAGCTTTGATCACTTGGTTAAGGTGCTGTCTTCCAGTTTTCTCCACCATAAAGTTACTATTTTCCCTTTATAATTAAGAATGATTAGAACAGGTGAGACACTTTGAGAATATGTGAACATTCTGTCTGTTGTAAGATTTTAGCCTACTAATTGTACTGTTCATTGAGGATTTTCTAATGCCATCACTCCTTCTATACTTGGATGTTAGTTAACTATAAGGAAGAGCTTTCTTTGCTCCCATTGGTTTATTTTTTCATTAACTAATTTTTAACAGTGTGGATTTTCACTTTATCCAGTGAATTATAACTCATTTTATCATTATTTTGATTCTCAGATTGTCCTTGATCTGCTCGGGGGTAGCCTCCTCAAACTGGTCCCTCAGTCCTTTTGACATTCTCCCAAAACTCACCACACACTTCTTAACCTCGTGACGCAAAAAGAGATTCTAGTTTCATTCTATAATTTCCCTTGCATAGCACTGGGATCACCCAGTTTTCTAGGTTCTTCTTCTTTTTGAAATCAGCTTTATTGAGGAAAACTTTACTTACAATAAAATCGACATTTTTAACTGTGTTCAGTGTGTGCATGCAGTTTTGTAACCAATGACATAATCAAGTAATTTTCGTCATCTCAAAAATTTCCCTTTACCTCCTTGCTGCTAATTCTCTCCTTCCCTCCTCAGCCCCCAGCAACAACTGATCTGTTTTCTATCACTATAGTTTTGCCGTTTGTAGAATTTTAGGTAAATGGTATCATGCAGTGCCCACTCTTCACATCTGGCTTCTTTCACCCAGCGAAATGCTTTTGAGATGTACACATGTTGGACATTTACATCAGCACTACAGACTTTTTCTTGCTGAACTATATCCCATCGTATGAATATATCACAGTTGGTTGAAGATTATTATTAATAAAAGTGCTATGGACATTCAAGTCTACATACAAGTCTTTATGTAGACATAGATTTTTATTCCTCTTGGGAAAATATATATGGTAAATGTTTGCTTAACTTTCTAAGAAACTATCTAACTTCATCCACTTTGTACTCCCACCGTTTTACATTCCCACCAGTGATATATGAGAGTTCCAGTTGCTCCCTGTCCTACGCAACAATGGGTACTGCCAATCTTTTTTAACTTCAGCTACTGCAGTGCGTGAGAAATGGTATCTTATTGTGGTTTTAACTTGCATTTTCCCAATGACTAATGATGTTGAGCATCTTTTGATATGCTTATTTTCCATTTGTATATCTTCTTTGGGGAAGTGTCTGTCCAAATCTCTTGTCCATTCTTTAATTGGGTTGTTTCTATTCTTGTTATTGAGATGAAAATATTCTTTATATATTTTGAGTGCAAATCCTTTATCGGACATACGTCTTAAAAATACCGTCTCCCAGCTTGTGGCTTACTTGCCCATTTACAAAATCATAACTCTCGAAGAGCAAAGTTTTTGTTCTGATGAAGTTCAATTTATTCATTTTATTTTGCAGGCCATGATTTTGTTACCCAAGACATTTTTGTCTTACTTTGGTCACAAAAGTTTCTCCTGCTTTTTTTCTAGAAGTGTTTTATTTTCAGGTCCTCTGTTTAGGGGAATGATAAATTTCAAGTTAATATTTGTACATGGTGTTAGTTTTTTGGTTTGGGTTTTTTTTTTCATTTGTATATCTAATTGTTCCAACACCATTTGTTAAAAAGAGAATCCTTTCTCCCTTAAATTACCTTACCAAATGTGGTAAAAATCAATTAACGATATATGTATGTGTCTGTATCTGGACTCTATTTTGTTCCAATCATCTATATATCTACAATGAAACTCATGCTGCACTGTCTCAATTACTGTAGTTTTCTAATAATTCCAGGAATGAGTAATATAAGTCTCCCAGTTTTGCTCTTTTCAAAAATTTGTGGGGGTATACGACATCATTTATATTTCCATTTACATTTTGGAAAGAACTTGTAAGCTTCACATGCAAAGAAAGATGGCAAAGTTTTATTGGAATGCCTTGAGTTTATACATCAATTTGAGAAAACTGATACTAAAATTTATTTAATCTCCTGATTTATGAATATAGCAAGCTTCTTTATTTATGTTTTTTAATTGTTTCTTCCTCATTGGGTTTTATTTTTCAGTGTTACAGGCTTGTACATAATTTGTTAAATTTACCACTAAGTATTTTAAAGTTTGATGTCATTTACATGGTATTTTAAAATTTCGATTTCCAATTGTTTATGACTTATATATGAAAATTAAATTGAATTTTTAAATATGTGTTTGTTTGTTTGTTTAAGTAGGCTCCACACCCAAGAAGTTGCATGCTCTACCAACTGAGCCAGCCACGTGCCCCAAAACTAAATTGAATTTTATATATTGGTTTTGTATCCTTTGACCTTGCTAAACTCAAGTATTATTTCAAGTAGCTTTTTCAAAAGATAGAAACAGCAATGTCCACAAAAGCCAAACTATGGAAAGAGCCTCGATGTCCATCGACAGATGAATGGATAAAGAAGATGTGGTACATATTTACAATGGAAAATTATGCAGCCATCAAAAAACCCCTGAAACACTGCCATTTGCAACAATGTGGATGGAATTAGAGGCTATTATGCTAAGTGAAATAAGTCAGAAAGGGATAATTATCATATGACCTCACTGATTTGAGGACTTTGAGGACCAAGACAGAGGATCATAGGGGAAGGGAGGGAAAAATGAAACAAGATGAAACCAGAGAGGGAGACCAACCATAAGAAACTCTTAATCTCAGGAAACAAACTGAGGGTTCCTGGAGGGGAGGGGGGGTGGGAGAGATGGGGTGGCTGGGTGATGGACACTGGGGTGGGTATGTGCTATGGTGAGTGCTGTGAATTGTGTAAGACTGATGAATCACAGACCTGTACCCCTGAAACAAACAATACATCATATGTTAATTAAAACAATTTAAAAAGATAGATTCTTTACTTATTGTCTGTGAATAAAGACTTTTATTTCTTTTTTGACTCTACATATAGATTATCTGTTTTTCAATTAATTTCACAAGAACCTGAGATAAAGTGGTGACAGTAGATATTCCAGCTTTGTTCCTGATCTTAGTGGAAAAGTATTCAGCCTTTCACAATTGAATATTATGTAGCTGAAGTATTTTTGTAGGTGCTTTTTGTTAGGTTAAGTAAATTCCTATCTAATCTTAATTTGCTAAGAATGTTTTTTATCTCAAATGAATGTTGAAATCTGTCAAATCTTTTTTTCTGCCCTATTGAGATTACACACACACACACATTTATATATAAGAAACTAAATTAATTAATTTGCTAATGTAAATGCCAACCTTACATTCCTGATTTAAAAATCTCTTAGTCAGGGGAAAGAAAATCCAATGGAAAAAAGACGGTCTCTTCAAGAAATTGTTTTGGGAAGACTGGACGGCAACATGCAGAAGAATGAAACTGGACCCCTTTCTTACACACAAAAATAAATTTAAAATGAAAGAAAGATGTAAATGTGAGGAAAGAAACCATCAAAATCCTAGAGAACAAAGACAGAAAGCTCTTTGACCTCAGCTGTAGCAATGTCTTATTAGACATGTTGGCAAGAGAAACAAAAGCAAAAATGAACCACTGGGACTTTATCAAGATAAAAAGCTTCTGGGGCGCCTGGGTGGCTCAGTGGGTTAAAGTCTCTGCCTTCGGCTCAGGTCATGATCTCAGCGTCCTGGGATCGAGGCCCGCATCGGGCTCTCTGCTCAGCAGGGAGCCTGCTTCCTCCTCTCCCTGTCTCTCTGCCTGCCTCTCTGCCTACTTGTAATCTCTCTCTGTGTCAAATAAATAAATAAAATCTTTAAAAAAAAAAAAAAAGCTTCTGCACAGTGAGGGAAACAATCAATAAAACTAAAAGGTAACCTACAGAATGAGAGAAGACATTTACATATGACATATCTAATAATGGGTTAGTATCCAAAATCCATAAAGAAATCATCAATCTCAACACCCAAAAAATAAATAATCCAGTTAAGAAATGGACAGAAGACATGAATAGACACTTTTCCAAAGATATCCAGATGGCATACAGACAGATGTAAAGATGCTCAATGTCACTCATCAGGGAAATACAAATCAAAACGACGATGAGATACCATCTCACACCTGTCAGAATGGCTAAAATTAACAAAACAAGAAACAAGAGCTGTTGGTGAGGATGTGGAGAAAGGGAAACCCTCTTGCACTGTTGGTGGGAATACAAACTGGGGCAGCCGCTCTGGAAAACAGTATGGAGATTCCTCAAAGAGCTAAAAGTTGAACTACCCTATGATCCAGCAATTGCACTACTAGGTATTTACCCAAAGGATATAAAAATACAGATTCGACGGGACACATACACCCTGATGTTTATAGCAGCCATATCAACAAAGGCCAAACTAAGGAGAGAGCCCAAAATGTCCATCAACTGATGAATGGATAAAAAAGATATTACTCAGCCATCAAAAAGAGTGAAATCTTGCCATGTGCAACAATGTGGATGGAACAAACTGAGGGTTGATGGAGGGATGTGGGTGGGCGATGGGTAGATGGGTGATGGGTATTAGGAGGGTACTTGTTATCATGAGCACTGGGTGTTGTATGTAAGTGATGAATCACTGAATTCTAACTCCAGAAACCAATATTGCAATATTTAAGTAAAATCTAAGTTAAAAAAATCTCTTAGTTATAATCTGTTATCCATTTTAAATATTTCAACATTCCATTTGCTAAAATGCTGTTAAGGGGTTGTTGTTGTGGTTGTCATATCGTTTTTTAACATTCGAATGAATACTGATTTATAGTTTTCTTTCCTTCTATTTTTCTTATCTGGTTTTAGATTTATTACAGTAATTCCAGCCCCCCAAAATGAGTTAAAAATATTCTTTCCTCCTATTTTCTGGAAGATTTTATGTAAAAACAGTTAAAATAGTATCATCTCTTCATTAATTCTTCAGTAAAATTTACAGTGAAGTCATTTGAGCCTGGGGATATTTTGATGGGAAAGTTTTTAACTATGAAATCAATTTATTTATATATTATAGGAATATTTAGGTTATCTATTTTTTTAAGTAAGCTCTGGTAGCTAGTATATTTCAAGGAATTGGTTCATTTCCTCTGAGTTGTGACATTTATGGGTATAATTTTGAATTATTCATTTTAATTAAATTCAACAGGATCTGTGATCAGGTCCTCTCTTTCATTCCTGATATTGGTACCTGTGTCTTCCATTTTATTTTTTTTCTTCATCAATCTGGATATCAGCTTAACAACTTTATTGATTTCATTGACTTTTCAAAGAATCAGCTTTTTATGGTTTCTACTTTATTCCATTTTTTATAATTTGTATCCTCCTGCTTAATTTACATTTAATTTGCTCTTCTTTTCATAGTTTCTGGAAGTGAAATCTTGAGTCATTGATTTAAATTTTTTCTTTTCTACTAAGGTTATGTAATCCTATACATTTTTTGGGGGGGGTGGGCAGAGGGAGAGAGAGAGAGAAAATCTTAAGCAGGCTCCATACCCCAGTGTGGAGCCCAATGTGGGGCTCGATCTCACAACCCTGAAATCAGAACCTGAGCTGAAATCAAGAGTCAGACACAACAAACCGAGCCACCGAGGCGTCTCAATCTATAAATTTCTTTCTAAGTGCACAAATTTGGTATGTTGGATTTTTATTATTGTTCAGTTATAAGTTCTCTCTGATATTGACCCAACATTTATTTAGAAATGTGTTGTTTAATTTCCAAACATATGGGGATTTTTTTCATACATCTTCCTGCTAGCAATTTCTATTTAATTCCACTGTACTCAGAAAACATACTCTGCACAACTTATTCCTCTGAAATTTGTTCATTTGGTTTATAAATCAGCATATAGCCTATTTTGATGGATGTTCCATATATACTAGAAAAGAATGTATGGTTTTCTTTTGTTGGGTGGAGTATCTATAAATGTCAGTTAGGTCAAATTCACTGATAGTTTTGCTCGTGCCTTCTTTTGCCTTACTCAATTATTATTTTAATGTTTTATCAAATTATTAAGAAAGAAATGTTGAAATGTCCAACTATAATTGGGATTTTCCTATTTCTGTTTTCAGTATTATCAGGTTGTGCTGTGTACCTGAAACTTGTGTACATGAAACTTGACATTCTTTCAATTGGTGCATATAATTTTAGGATTATTATTCCTTCTTGGTACATTGACCTATTTATTATTATGAAATGTCCCTATTTATCCTTGGTAATATTTCTTGTTCTGAACTCTATTTTGTCTAATATTCCTATAGCTATGCCTAGTTGTTGCTTTTTTAAAATTGTTTGCATAGTCTTTTTTTCTATCCTTTTACTTTTAATGTATCTTTATAAAGTAGATTCTTTTAAACAGCATATCATTGGATCTTGCTTTTTTTATTTTTTCCCAAAATGAGTCTGTCATCTACTAGGGGGGTGTGGGCTATTTTCATTTAACACCACTATTACTATGGTTAAGTTTTAACCAACCATCTTTGTTTTCGATATATATTTATCCCATAACCTCTTTGTCCCTTTTTTCCCATCTTTTCTGTCTTCCTTTGAATTGAGTACTTTATGATATTATTTCATTTCTTTTGTTGACTATCTTAGCTATAGTTTTTCATTGTGTTATTTTGGCAGTTCCTTTAAGCTTTATAGTATACTTCTCTAACATATCACAGTCTATGTTCCAATAATATATCAGTTTCTGTATACTGTGAGAAACTCATAACAGTATACTTCCCCCTTCTTCTCTTTTATGTTACTATTGACCTATATTTCAACTCTATATATTATAAACCTTGCAAAACACTATTATTTTTGCTTTATATAGTCAATTGCCTTTTAACAAGATTAAAAATGAGAAGTAAACTATCTTTAAAAACATACATAGTTACTATTTCTGCTGCCCTTTACTTCTTTGTGATGATTCAAGTTTTCACCTAGCATCATTTTCTTTTTCCCTGAAAAAAATTCCTTTACATATTTTATTAGAGTAGGTACTTGCTATGAAATTTCTTAGATTTGGTTGGACTGAAAAGTCTTTATTTTGCCTTCATTTTTGAAGGATGTTTTTAGTAGGTTTAGAATTCTAGGTTCAAATATTTTACTTTAGTACTTTACAAATTCTGTCTCATTATTTTCTTGCCTATATGTTTTGTGACAAAAAGTTTTATAACTCAATACAACTCAGTACTGGGTTTACTAGACTTGGTCATCATGTGTAGAAAGGTGATGAAGAATAGTTCAGAGATGGGTTATGAATCCATATCTGAAGAACTCTGTTAGTAAACATAGGAGTGATCAGAAATCGGTTTATGAGGCCAGGGGCAGTAGAGTGGCTGAGACATACAATGATTTCTTTAATCTGCAGCCTCAAGTCTTAAAAATTTTCTTTCTAAGGACAGGTCCTCTCATCTAGTAACTGAGTATAATCACCAGTGTATATGATAAGAATTAACTACACATGGTATCAAGAAAAAGAGCCTACTGATGCTTCTAATAGATATCGGAGACTTTGCCAAGAAAGAAGGCAGGCTAAAAATGTGAATGTAAAGAAGTAAAATGAATGACATCAACTTATAAAGATTACTTATGTATAATAATCTCTATGCATCCCTTGCATCAGATCAGTATTTTTGAAAATTCAACTGTTTGTAATCATCAGCTCTTCTCATGACTGCTTATTATATCACTGTTTATATTCTAGTATCTTATATCTAATATCAATATTAAAAAATATGGGAACAGAAATTTCCTGCCTTCAAACAAAAGTATGGTGAATATCTACGAGATATATACTCAAAGGAAATGAAAACACTAATTTGAAAAGATATATGCACCCCTGTATTTATTGCAGCATTATTCACAACACCCAAGATATGGAAGCAACCTACCCAATAGATGAATGAGTGAAGATGTGATATGTATATACATATATACATGTATAATGGCATCTACTTAGCCATAAAAAATAATGAGATCTTGCCATTTGCAATAACATGGATGGACCTAGAGGGTATTATGCTAAATGAAATAATTCAGTCAGAGAAAGACAAATACCACAGGATTTCACTTATATGTGAAAACTGAAAAACAAAATAAATGAATAAACAAATGAAAACAGAAATAGACTTGTAAATAAAATATAAAAACAGAGAACAAACTGGTAGTTGCCAGAGTGGGGCTGGGGTGGGGGGGTTGGGAAGCGAGGGGATGGGAAAACTAGGTGAAGGGAGTTTAGAGGTACAAAATTCCAGTTATAAAATAAACCACAGAAATGAAAAGTAAAGCATAGGGAATATCATCAATAATATTGTAATACCATTGTATGGTGACAGATTGTAACCATACTTATCCTGACATGCACTGGGTAACGTATAAAATTGTTGAATCATCATGTTGTGTACCTGAAACTAATATAACACTGCATGTCTACTATGGTTAAATGATAAAAATTTTTTAAATAGATAAGGGAGGATTTTAAAATAAAGTTCTGCCACAATGCCCTAAAACACATGCAAAAAAAAAAAAAGAAAATACAGTGAATATACAATGACCCTTCTTTGGTGATTTGAGATATTATTATACCTTAATGTTTATAATGTCAGTAGCCATTCTCACTAAAGTAGTTCAAATCTAGATGGTTAAGGCAATGGTTCTCAAACCTGAATGTTCATAAAATTACCAGGACAATTTGTTTAAAATTCAGGTTCCCTGCCCCTCCCCGAACAATCTGATTTAGTAAAACAGAGTGAAGCCCAAGAGCAAGTGTCAACAGAAACCCTTCCAAAAATTTTTATGCAGCTGACCTGAAGAGCACAGTTGGAGAAGCACTTGTTGGGTTTGAACGGACCAAAGGATACATGCAGAGATTCAAGGGAAGCAAAGAGGTACTTCTCTAAAAAGAAATCTAAAGCAGGATTTGGGAAAATATTTAAGTAAAGCTTACTTTATTATCTTTTATCCAGAGAAGAATTTTAAATGACTGGATATATTTGTGATTAGATAAACTATCAGACTCTCCACATACATTATCTTTGAGTTAGAAATCATTACCTCATTTTATGGCAAAATATGACTGAGAGATATGAAGTAACTTGTCCAAGGTTAGGCAGCTAATAAATGTGAGAGCTGGAATTCAGCCCCAGAGCTTCGTAATCCAAAGCCCATACCTTTCTGCAGTCTCTGCCTTCCTCTCCTCATGTTCCCTTAGTGCTGTTTTCGCAGTCAGGGGGTGGAAATTTTTGAGCTACCGCCATAGGAATAACTCCATATCTACAAATTCCCATATTCCTATCTTTGAAAACAAAATATATAAAACCAAGAAAAACATGGCTGTTATTCTTTGAAGCTTCTAGGAAAGAAAGAAAACCTTATAGAACAGTCTAGAATATGCTGATTAATATTTTTCTCCCAGTATTTATCACTCTATATTGTCATTTACTGTGTGACATATCTTTCTTTCCCACTAGAAACTGAGTTTCCCTGGTTCAAGTTATATGTCTTATTTATCTCTATAACAAGTCACCACTACCAGAATCGCAATGACAAGCTGCCCTGTGGTGGATGCCAATAGCTTACAAGAAACTTGTCTACACATTTCACTCTTTATATTTACTAAGAGATGAGGTTGAGGACATTATTACTCAGTATTCTCTGTATGATACTACACCAATTTTTTTTTCAAATTGAAGTGTCAGAACACTTTTTGTCTTGCCTCAAAAACTGGTATGCTTTCTCCTTATGAACAATAGGAGGCAAGTATGTTTAAAATTTATTTTTAGTATTGATTTAGAGAAAATCAAGAGCCAAATTTGTGGCTCAACTTTATAATTTCGTGTAGCCTGAATGAATCTCCTCTAAATTGCCATTGATCTTGGTTTATATTCTAATTTATGTTTTCCCATTTCTATTTCTTTTTTATTATTTAAATTTATGTAATCTTGTAGGTTATCTCAAATATTTTGTGAAACAAATTAATTACAAATAAAATCCTAGAGCCTAGCTGTATTTATGCTTAAGATCACAACCGCTTCACTAATAGATAACCCCTCAAATCTTAACACAACAGAGCTGTATTTCTCACTCATATTAATTTACTTGGCTGATAGCCTTCCATATGGTTATTCAGGGTCAGGCTCTTTTTGCTTTGTGGACCCTCCCTCCTCCAGAATCTTGTAAATATTCTGATTGAACCAGTATATAGGGATGAGACTAGAGGAAAACTACCTTCACATCCAATCATATTTCATGGTCAAACACTAGAGACTAGTCTCTACCTATGCCAGGTGTGGCAGAAAATCAAGATCCTAGGTTGGCAGCAGCTTCCTAGGATTCAGCTCTTTCCAAGGAGAAGGAACACAGATTTTTGTTGATCACTTCACTAGCCCCCATTTCCTACTTAAAAGATGTTACAAGATATCCACTGGGTGATTTAAAGGGATGCTTACACAGCTAGAACCTCATTTGGCATAAATAAATAAATAAATAAATAAATAAATAAATAAATAGCCTCCTTATTTGTATATATTTGTCTATGACCTTGCATTAGTATTACTTAATCAACACATATATAGTGCTTATAGGCCAGTCCCTATGAGCTGAATTTCTTACAAAAACATATTAAAGTCAAGTGTCTTACATGACCTCAAAACACCAATCGAAGTTTCTTGGTCATGGTCATGTAAGCCAACAGAAGGTATTTGTTAATGACCAGCTTCCAGTTGCTTAATGGAGAACTACGGCCTGTAGGCTGAGCAGATGGCTAAGGGGTTTGGACTACATGGACCATGAACACAGTTGTCAGCTTGTGGGTAGGAGCTGTACAAAAGTTATCCTGATTCCTTCTCATTTGGAAAAAAACAAAAAACCCACAATGGGGTAGAGGGCCTGAGGCTGTTATCAGTAAAATTAGGCCAAAAAAACATCAAATTACAACATGAGAAGGACTAAGAGTCCTTGAGTTTTAATCTCCAGCAAAGTTAATTTTCCAAAATGTCAGACTTTTGTATTTCAGGTCAGATTCTAAATATACAAGGATACAGCCTTGTCCAACTGTGTCATCAGGATCCTCAACATTCCCTAATACCTCCCCAAACACAATCCTCTTCTCACATTAGGGTCTACTTCTTGTTAAAAATTACATTGGGTTAAAGGAAAAGACTATCAAAGGCTATCAAAAATAGCCCATCTTAATTTAGTTCCTTTCAATATTCCCTTAGAAACCCCAATATTATCTGGGTTTATATCCACAATTGTTCCTTTTAAATCTCTGCTCTTGTCCCAGAAAACATACATAGATGCTTCTCTGAGAGTTTTCTCCAGCTACAGCTCATAGAACATAGTATCATGATTCGCTTGAACTGCATATGGCTTCATAGTTCATAGTTCACAAAGCACTTGCACATATAACATTTCATTATATTTTTACAATAATCCTATAACATAGAGAACTTGTTACCCCCCTCTTATATTATTATTATTGTTATTTCCCTCTTATAGGTAAGGATCTAGAACTTTAAGGAGATGGATTAGTTTGCCTAAAAACACAGTAAGTGGTAGAATGACCATGTATCCCAGTTTTCCAAGGACAGTCTTCATTTATGCCTTTTCTCCTGGTAAAAAGTATTAACAGCAACCCTTACTCTCAAGTGTCCCAGCTTGAACAATAAATTGTTGTCACTGGTGAATCCAGGACTGGAACATAGTTTCTCACATTCAAACTTCAATATCAAGGGAGTGGGGGGCACAACACATCCTCCCTCCTTCTGGGTTATTAGAAATTTATGGGGCAAAATGTTTAGTCACATCAGAATGGAGAATTGGGATAAAGTAAGCAAATTGGGATAAAGAAAGGAAGGCTGTTCTTTCTTTAACCTCAAGGTTAGCGCCGACATTTATCCTAGGTTTGGAAATCATGTCAATTCAATTTACAACTAAATTGAAAGAAAGTCCAGAGACTCTCCCCAGGCTTGTGAATTCATTGCTATTATTCAACCCAGGCCTTTTTCCACAGAACTATGCAAGTGCCAGTCTCATACCACTTCTATCATCTATTGAGAAGATCCATTAGTGACACAATTTCCTTATTGTTCCCTATGATGTTGTATAAGGCCAGAGCATGACATATTTTTCTTTCCCCCAAAAGAGTAGACAATCTAATGCCAACTAATAACCAAGTCATTTGCTGTTGTATGTGAAAAAGAATGTAGCTAATTATCTGATAGTAAATATCAGAACCAGACTGTAGTGATCTGGAAGCTGAACCCAGGCAGGGATGAGGCAAATAAAAGGAATGTGCTCTACCTTACCACACATTTTCCTTTCAATTCTTTATGCTTGTCACTGGTTAACTGTCCTAGAATTCAATTCCTCTCCTTCAAGAGGAAGGGGCACCTTCAAGAGGAAGGGGCTCCCCCTGAAGTGGTGGACTGTGAAGTGGGTGGAAGCAGAGAGGAGGTGGGGAGGTGGCGGGATGGAAGGGGGAGGGGAGACCATCTTAAATAATTGGCAAGAAAAAGTCACTTCACATAGCCAGAATAGATTTTTGTCTGAAGGAAATGGCAGTGCTTGGGCTTTTTTTAATGAAAAGTACCTTTGTTCCAATAGCTTTTCAAGAACAAAAATGTATCTTCACACTTCTGTCAGTATATTTATGAACTGTAAATCCTCATTTTATGGAAACACTGCAGGATTTCAAACTCCTAAATCAACCTGGTAAATCTCCAACCTCAGGAGTTCAATTCAAGGAGAACCCCTTCAAAGATACTGACATTTTATAGGGAACTTCAGGAAAAACAAACAATGAGAGTTTTCAATGTACATTTTTTTGTAACCCTAAAGGCTTGTCATGGGAGACAGCGAACATGTAAAGAGAATAAAGCCTGCTGCTGAGATTGCATTTTCTGAGCCCCAGGTCAATATGACTTAAACAATAACAGTAAGACGGTCTCTTGGGAAATTTGGTCTGGGGCCCCTAACAAACCACCATTGTTTCCTTAAAGGAACATTTTACTTTTATATCAGGGTATCATGATGTTGTATATACAAGTAAACTTTTGAAAGGGAGAAAAATGACTCTTTAGAAAACCCATTTGCAATTGCGAAGCACTTTATAAATACTGTAGGCTTGAGGCTTCACCTTCCCTCTCACAATATTTCCCATTATTTGGGAGACACAGTCTTGTTAGAGTGTTGTATCTCAGTGAACTGCATGCCAACTTCTACTAATGACGCCACTTCAATACACCCAGCTTTACCAATGTTTAGCCAGCTGGTAGTCCACGTCAGCCAATCCAAATATTTCATTGTTGGATGAAACAGTTTCACAGGCAACCACAGTTCTTAGGCATGTGAATTTTATTAAGGCTTATTCCATAGACTAGGACAAAACAGAACACAGAGCGGTTCACTCCAAGTTGCTGAGTGAGACTCATTGCAAACAATTTCCACCCATTCACTGAACAATGTCCAAAAAATTATGGTCTTCATGGAATTGTAAGTTGTGGAAGTATGTGAAAGTGCTTATGGTCCTGAGAGCCAATAGAAACCATGTCTCTTTTTGCTAACGAGAAGGCCTTAGTTCATGCAGTGCTTAACAGAGGTGGAAGAGAGGTGGAGGCAAATGTTCCTTAATCCCCTAAATAGAAAGGATACATAGAAACTATATAATGAAATATGTCATCTTTTTCTCTCCACTGTATAGTGATGCCTGTGCCAAGCAGTAATGCTCTATTTCTGAAAGTCTATACCAAGGATTTTTAATGGCATTATCAGCAGGGTATCCTACGCTCTTGCCTACATGTGCCATTTTCTGCAACCTTAAATGAAAGACTTCCCTTTCATATGCCACTGTGGAAACACATCATTCCCCACAGCTTGTGCCTCTCCAGGCTGTCATAACTGCTTCAGGGAATGTCTTTATCAGCCACTAGAGAATCAGTGCTGGGAAAAGAATTCCAGGGCTGTCCTCAGGTTTACTTACCGAGAGGGTTTTAATGTGCTCAGTGGGTCACTAACACATAAAAGGGGTCAAACGCTTTTACCAATTCTTTGGGAAAGGGAGTAAAGAATGCTGCAGGGAAGCTGGGCTCAGACTCAGCCAATTCAAATTCAGAAAGTGCACAGACTACACTGAAATGAAACACAGGTGTCAGCTAGGAGGGGCATGGTCACAGCAAAGATGGCTCAAACAATAAAATTGGTTTTGAAGAATCAGGCGTTGGCTACAGAGAGAAACTCAGGCCAAGAGTCAACTGTGGGAGATTCTGTTTCCCTTTGCCACTATTGACCTGTGAGGTGTCTGGGCACACCTAGCAGGACTGACCATTCCCCATGCCCATCCAGAGTGATGTCTCAGATGTGAACACTTATAAACGCAGACATATACCCTACATTCTACTGTTCTCGATTTTTATTATGTGTTCATGAATCTTATCCCTCCACCCAAATTATAATCACTTTACGATCACAAACTACATAAAATAAGTCCTTGGGATTCCATATGAAACTTTTCAGAGTAGTGAGCAAAGAATCAGTACTCAATAAATACTTATTGAAAATCTGAATGTAATAGATGCTAAAGGAAAGAAAAAGGCAAGAAATCCATGTATCAATACACTGTGAGTGCCATGCGGGACCTTTTCTGCTCACTGTTCTATCCCCAATGCATGGAGCAGGTAGACTTAGTGTATTTTTTGTTGAATATGCAAGATTTGGTAAATGAATTTGTAAATATTAATAAATATTTTATAATACTGATGTATTTTAGTTCTGTTTTAATAGACTAATACATACATTTTCCTAATTAGTAACTATTCTTTTATAGCTGACCTTGTAATAGTTGTATTTATTGCATGAATGGATCATCTATTTAATCAACATGCTAGACATTTAAGTGCTTTCCTTTTTATTTTATTTTATTTTTTTCATCTCCCTCATCTTACTTCCTCTTTCCTTTGTTTGGATAACCAGACTCAAAAAATTCACATAGGAAAGCCTGGAGCCTTTTGACTAGAAAGAAAGCCAAAAAGCTCCGGAGGACCGTGGTGGGGGTTTTGTTATTGTTATTGTTATTGTTTTATTTTGTTTTAAGATTTATTTATTTGACAGAGAGAGATCACAAGTAGGCAGAGAGGCAGGCAGAGAGAGAGGAGGAAGCAGGCTCCTCGCTGAGCAGGGAGCCCAATGCGGGCCTCGATCCCAGGACCCTGAGATCATGACCTGAGCTGAAGGCAGAGGCTTTAACCCACTGAGCCACCCAGGCGCCCTTGTTATTCTTTTTTAAGAAACAAACTGTAAAGTTTTAATCATCTTTTTTTTGTTTTAGATTATTTAATTAAGCCTTTTCACTTTAACATAATTATAGATTCACCGGCACAGAGAGAGCCTGTGTACTATTTCTCTGGCACCCCCTCCAATGGTAACATCACTATGGTAAAGAATCACATCCAGGATCCTGACATTGATACAGGAAAAACAGCATATTTTCTTCAGTCCCTTCTATTGTACTTCTACAGCTGCACCCTCTTCCCTCATGTCCCACTCCCTCCTCAAACCCTGACAACCACGAATTTGTTCTTCATTCACGTATGTTACATAAACGGTATTATACAATATGCAAACTTTTGGGACAGGCTTTTTCATTCTGCCTAATTCTCTTAATACTCATCCAGGTTACTGCTCATATCAACATTTTGTCCTCAGTTCTCTTACTGAGTGATATTCCATGTTATGCCTCTACCACCGTATGTTTAACCATTCGCCCATTGGAAAACATCTGAGTTGTTTCCGCTTCAATTCTGTAAGGAATAAAGCTGCTGTAATCATTGCGTACAGGTTCCTGTGTAAACCTCTTATTTCTTTGTTATAAACAGACAAGAGAGCAAAATACAACTGGTGGGTTATATGGTAATTTCATATTTGATTTATTAAGAAACTACCACATTGTTTTCCAGAATGACTGCATCATTTTGCATTCCCATCAGCAATGTATAAATGATCCAGTTTTTTGACATTCTTTTTTTTCCTTCATTTTTTTCACATTCTTGACAGTATGTAGTGTTGTCATTTTTTATTTTAGCCATTCTGATAGGTGTGTAGTGATATTCCCCTGTGGGGTTTTTCTAATTAGTAAGCTGTATTTTTTAGAGCAGTTTTAGGTTCACAGCGTAAGTGAATGGAAAAGAACAGATCCCATATAACCCTCGCCCCTATGTATGCACAACGTCCCACTGTAGACATTCTGCTCCACAGCAGTGCAACTGCTGCAACTGATGAATCTATGCAGGCACATCCTTATCACCCAAAGTCCACAGATTACATTACAGTTCACTCTTGGTGTTACACATTCTAGGGTGTTAGAAAATGTATAATGACATGTAACCACCACTGTAGAATCATACAGAAGAGTTTCAGGGCCCTAAAGTTCTTCTGTGCTCTACCTATTCATCCCTTCCTTTTCCTAAGCCCTGACAACCACTCATCTTTTTACTGTCATTATAATTTTGCCTTTTCCACAATGTCATACAGTTGGAATCATACACTGTGTAGGCTTTTCAGTTCGGCTTCTTTCACTTAGAAAAACACGCTTTTTAAGTTTCCTCCATGTCTTTACATGGCTTGGAAGCTCTTTCTTTCTTTCTTTCTTTTGAGGGGAGGGATCGCTTATTTCTTTTTAGCACTGATTAATATTTCACTTTCTGGATGTACTACAGTTCATTTATCCATTCCCCTATAGAAGGNTGGCTTGGAAGCTCTTTCTTTCTTTCTTTCTTTTGAGGGGAGGGATCGCTTATTTCTTTTTAGCACTGATTAATATTTCACATCTTGATTGCTTCCAAATTTTGGCAATTATGAATAAAGCTTCTATAAATACCCATGTGCGGGTTTTTGTGTAGACCTAACTTTTCAATTCATTTTGGGAAAAGCCAAGGAGTAAGATTGCTGGATCATATGGCAAGAAACCACCAAATTGTCTTCCAAAGTGGCTGTACCACTTTGCATTCCCATCAGCAACAAATGAAGAGTTTCTGCTGCCCCACATCTTCACTCACATTTGTTTGTCAATGTTTGGGATTTTGGCCACCCTAAGGGGTGTGTGGTGGTATTTCATTGTTTGAACTTGCATTTCCCTGATGACTTAGGATGCGGAATGTGGAGTGTCTTTCCATATGCTTATTTACCATCCGTATATCTTTGGTGAGGCTTCTGTTTCTGGCTTTTTTGCCCTTTATTGAATTGAGTTTTTTGTTTCCTTATTGTTGAGTTTTAAAAGTTCTTTGTATGTTTTGGATAAAATTTCTTTTATATATGTGTCTTTTGCAAATATTTCTCTCCCAGTCTGTGGCTTATTTGATCCTTTCCTTAACATTGTCTTTCACAGAGCAGAAGCTTTTCATTTATCAAAGCCTAGCTTATCAATTATTTCTTCCACGTCTCATATTTTTGGCACTGTACCTAAAGAGTCATTGCACAACCTAAGTCATCTAGGTTTACAGGGTCCAATAAAATCTCAGCAGGTTAGGCTCTGAGAACGGTCTCTCCTGAGGACGACCTTTGTTAAGAACATTTGGCTCTGCAAAATGGTGACCTTTTCCCTTCTGCCAGAAGCATGAAGGGATTTTTCTCTGATATACACAGTGAGGAACTAGAAGGAAAACTCATAAAAGCACTGGGGCACCCCTTCAATGGGCTGCATCGGACTTGCCCGCAGTGAGCCTCCAGCCATTGGCCAATCAGTTCAGGTTTTTCTACACAGGCACCGATTCCTTGGGACGTTTCTGATTGTGGCTCTCTGCTACAATAGGTTGCAATTATCTATACCTACTTGTCTGTCTCTCCAATACTGGAGGGCGGCAGTTTTTCCTATGATCTCCTATCTCTAACAGATCTAACAGAAGCTGCTGATTTTTTAGTGTGTTTAGGTTTTAATTTGCATTTCCCTAATAGCTAACAATGTTGAACATCTTTTCATGTGCTAAGAACAGTTTAAACCATGTTAACTTTTACTGACAGTTATCTTTTCTAACTAGAAAGAATAACAGCATTCTCAAAAAGTTTTCACCTAAAGAAATAAGGCTACTCAGAGATCTAGAGTCATGTATGGGTGGGAAAGATGACCAGTGTCATTTCCTTGTTATTAAAAGCTTCTTGAGGGCAGGAATGGTACTTTCTCCAGTAAGCACAATGAGGTTCACTGAACTGCATTGATCTATGGAATAGATGACTCAGAACTTGGCCACAGAACTCTAGATAGGAAAGTATATCTAAATTTAGATAGGAAAGTATGCTATTTCATGGAAGTAATTGAGAGACATCAAAGGCAAGCCACTGAAAGGTCCCTAAAATTTCCAAGTAAGCACAGAACTGTATGCCCCATCATGACACAGTTTCCCGTTACGTGGATCAGGACATTGCCAATGGAACAAGAGCTTCAGCTGCTACAGATTTTAAAAGCTAAAAATTATTATGTAAGGAGAATGTTTGTCCTATCACAGCCTCAGTGAGCATTATACATAGCTCTCTGTGTGCATAAAGCTGGTATGGCAAATGCTGCATCTAACTACATCCAGGCAGTTCAGTTCCCATTTTACCTGGACTTCCCAAAGTTGCACCTCAACAGTGAATTTTTAAGTATGGGATGTTGTTCTCTGACCCGTGGAAATTATTTAAATCTTTTTGCTGTTATTTTGGAATTAGTTTTGGCTTTTTCGTGGATATATACTAACTGGCTTGAATTTAACAACTTGAAAGAAACCCAGTCCCTCTACTGAGCTCAGGAACTACAGCCTGCTTTACGAGACACACAAAAGCCAGGCTAACCCAAAACACCAACACGGTCAAATCAGAAGAAGGAGAAGGGACAATAGATGCAAGCACTTAGAATAGTCCCTTCCAACCCTAAGGATTTCTGAGGGCTCTGGTAGAGCAACCCATTGTGTATCCATATTAATGCTCACTTTCCACTGCACACAGAATATCCAATACAGTGGATGCATTTGGTCCCCCTGCCAATTTATGTTTCATTTGTGACTAAACAACATGTTTGACCCTGCCCCTTTTCCACCAAAGTTCTATTTTTGTTTTGTTTTTCAAGGTTTTGAGGATAACATCGCTTATAAATATGGGCAGTAGAGTTTACTAAGAAAACAAATATATAAGAATAATGGAAAATATAGAAATTATTTTGAGTAAGGGCTCTGGTAGAATTCCAATATCTGTAGAAGGTGTAAATAGAAGAATTACCATCGACGAAGACTGAATGTGGTGGTAGAAGCACTATCCAAACTAACACCTATTCTTCCCTTCTTTTTTCTTATCTTTTTTTTTTTTTAAATATTTTATTTATTTATTTGACACAGAGAGAGAGAGATCACAAGTAGGCAGAGAGGCAGGCAGAGAGACAAGGAGAGGAGGAAGCAGGCTCCCTGCTGAGCAGAGAGCCCGATGCGGGCCTCGATGCCAGGACGCTGAGATCATGACCTGAGCCGAAAGCAGAGGCTTTAACCCACTGAGCCACCCAGGCGCCCTTCCCTTCTTTTTTCTTACAAATAGTTTATTTTCCTGCCTCCCTTACAGATAAGGTGGCAAATGAGATATAAGCAGAAAGTATTGAGTGGCCTTTTGGATAAAACATTTTTGCCAGGAAATGAAAATTATCACAGGATCGCCAGCACATATCTTGGACTCATGATGTGAAAATAAAGAGAATCTTAGAAGTCTGGGCCAAGACATCCTAGAGGTGCTGAACCAAGCCAGCAAATGTCTTCCTGGACATTTGAAGCCACTTTTGTTTGAATATTTTCTTCTTGGTAATGGAACCTAATCCTTGCTGAGACTGTTGGTGATACAAAGGGTTCAAACCCCATTGGCAGAAACTGAGGAGAAAGTTTAGCTCTTACGTCAAGGCAATTGCTAATAATTCCATACTTACCTTCAATGGGGAAGGGTATTTATCATTAATATGTAAAGATATAATAGAGATGTTATATGTTGACATGTACAAGTTTAGAAATAGGAATGAAGGTGAAGTCAGAACTGAAAACACATAGTGGGAGACTCATGAGAGGTCCTGGGAATGAATGATGGATTGACTTGGTGATTTGACCAACTGGAAGAGGCCAGTCTGGTTAGAGATTACACATGGAACTTCTGTTCCAGGAGCCCAAACTAAAATTGCTCATGATGAAGTCAACATAAACCAAAATGAAATTAAAATGCTATGTTACTGATAGTGTTTATGAAATTGATCATTATGAATAAAAAATGAGAGTTTGATCAATATTTTTTAAAAGGGTAGCTCAAAGTTGATTCTTTAAACTTCGAGGTAACTGGTAACTATTTGAAATGGCTTTAGTTGTATTAGTTATGTCTTGTGTTGGTTTTATCTAATCTGTTGGAAGTGAAAAAACAAAATTACATGTTGAACATTTAACAAAATAAAAAAAACAGAGCTTTTATTCAATTACTGGATATAGTGGGAAGAGAGAAATAATATAGTCTGAATTATGCAAATATGCACTTCAATCTTCCAAGCCAATATATTTTTTTTGCCAATATTTTCTTTATTGGACAATTTTCTTTTTAGCCTTTAAAACTTTCAATACAAGATGAAAATAAATTAAGCCACAGAATTCTTTTCAGGAAAAAAAAATAAAACAAAACAAAAAGGAAAAAAAATTCCATAGCCACAAGAGGTAAAGGTAATTTCCTCTGGATAACATTTTTAATGGACTCTTTGTTTTTTGGTATAATAAAAAAAATGATAAATCTAAATAGGCAACTCTGCCCTTTAACTACTATTATAACTTGTGTAGAAGTATAAAATTCAGGTTAAATCATCAGCAATTAAT
The DNA here is from genome assembly GCA_002007465.1 of Ailurus styani. Classification (NCBI taxonomy): domain Eukaryota; kingdom Metazoa; phylum Chordata; class Mammalia; order Carnivora; family Ailuridae; genus Ailurus; species Ailurus styani. The sequence continues at coordinate 1,142,376 of LNAC01000494.1, read as the reverse complement.
TCTCTGAGCTAGATACCATATCTGTAATGGAATACAGTTTCTACAGCAAGGATTTCACTTCTTTTTTCTTATTAATTGGGAAACTAATAAGAGAGGGAGGGAAGATTGTGCTTATAAATCATTATTGTCACTAATAATAGCTATCCTATATTGTACATGTACTATTCTCTAGGCATTGTAATAACAACTATACTTTTAAAAATCTAATTTAAAAAAATGTAATATCAACATCCTTAAAAACTAGGTACTGTTATGATCATCTCCATTTGATCATAACAAATGATGATTTCCCAAAATCACATGGTTAGTAGAAATGTCAGAGGGGGTGCTTAAGTCCAGGTTGTCTGACTCCAAAACCCTGAACTAATCACCACAGCTCAGACTTTAAGGGAATGTATGTTATAATGGAAAGTAGGTTTAAAATTTCCACAAATGGACAGGAAACCTTATATAAATGAAAAGGAAAACTTATGGCTGGGTGTACACACTTCAAACTAAAGGATGACTGAAAAATTAGTTTGTATTTTAACCCCACATTGAATGAGCCAGGGCTTTCTGGTTTCATGATGAAACTTAGCATGCTCCATCATAGATGAGTGATGGCTATTTGACAGAGGAGATGATATAATATGTGAGATGTGGACATTTTCTTTCATTTCTTAGGAATTTCACCTATGTTCCTCCCTATGGTTCTTTCTCCTGTCTTCTCTCCCTCCCTTCCTCAATAGAAGCAATCTTAAAATATAGTAAGACTATAAAATTGAAGTTTTATCTCCTGTCCCATGGTAATTGTGGCATCCAATGACTGATTTAAATAAAGACCAATTCCTAATTGTTTTCCCCTTGATCAGGGCAAATTATTTTTACCATTAACTTTGATGCATTATTTTGTCCACTCCATAGCCCACAGCAAGATCTTATTGAACACTTTAGTGAGTACAAGGAGATCTGTACAGACTTGGAGTTGAAGTTCTAGTCCTACTTCCATGCTAAGTAGTTATTTTGCCTTATGAAAGTAACTTAATTTCTCTGACCTTCAGTTTTCTTATCTATAAAGTGAAATCACTGGACTACATGAATTCTACTCCCTCCAGCAGTAAGATTTTATACTCTCTGAGGTGTCACTTAAATTTTCAAGTATCAATGTGGGATAGAAAAAAATTTTCATCACACACTATTCTCACCTCAGACAGTGTGTCACCATCTCTCCTAACACTACCCTCCTAACACAGGCCCTATTGGTACCTCCAAAAGTGCCTTTCTCAACCCCTTAAGATGACCACTGCCCAACTACCTTGTGCATTAGATCAGCTCCTACAAAGACTGGCATATGGTTTGGTGATCTGGGCAGCACTATGACTAGAACTGTAATGGAGTATTTACAATCTACAGCACATTTTCTTCCACGATTGACACTGATGTGCAGAAGGGTAAGGAAGGCAGGCTAAGGACACAAAATCAGGTGTCTTCATGATTTAATAGTAAGTTTAAGTACCTTTTATGGCTCAGAAAAGAACTGTATCACTGAATTCCCATGGGGAAAGAAAATCCCAACTCACATGATAAAACAGACTTAAATAAAAGATTAATCACAAAGATATAGGCAGGACTAAGAAGACCAAAATGATGTTGGAATTCCCCAGGAACTAGCAACACAGGAAACCATCTATTACCATGCTTAGACCTGAAGGGGCAGGAGAGACAACTGCATTGAGAAATCAAATGAGAGATAGAGCCAGGGAGGGAGGTCCTTTGGGGAGGACCCCTAGTAATAGAGGAGTGCACCCGGTGCCAGGGGGAAAAAAAATCCCAAAGTAGGCAGAATGCAGGGGAAAAGGCCCTATCTTTCTCATGCTGCTTTCTTATCTTTTATTGGTGCCTGTCATTAGTCAAGGTCATTTATCAAGGAGACCAGCGTGCTTAAGGGTATTTTGCAGCCCAAAGTAGAGCACAGAACAGCCGAAAGTGGATCTGACTTAGGGAGGAAGCTGGTAGGCAAAAAAATAACCAGCACAGGTACTCAGACTTTCCAAGACACGTTTTAGTATAATTCGACTATTTTTCACTCCTAATGGAGAGCTGAGGATAAAGAAATGACAATATGCTTTAGCAGGTAGTGCATATTTCCCTAGTAATTTTTATAGGCAGACAATTTCCTTTTGATTCATTTTCATTTTGATTTTTCTTTTTTATTGGCACTTAGCTGTTAATGAGGAATTGCTTCATTTTCCTCCAGTTCTTGCTTTGTCTTGATTGATACATCTCCACAGTAGGATCCTGTTAACCACTGTGTAGCACAGGCAGTCACTGGCCAAATTAGACACTTCTCTTTACTCTGTTAAAACTTAGCATGTGAAACTACAGACTGTCTTCTATCCTCTCATTTTGAGTTCTAAAAGTTAGCAAAACTGATTTTAGGTTGAAGTAACAGTGATTTTAACCTAAGAGAAGGACTACCTAACATTTAGGGTGGACACTATTTCTGAATTTCTATTTCCTAGATCTGAAGCATTTGTAATGTCTTGAAGAGAACAATAATTAAAACATGGACATACCCATGTCATTTGGGAGACACTATTTCCCAATGAACCACTATGTAGACTGTATTGCTCTTCTTAAGCATGATATTTTGGATTATTCTAAAACATGACACTGAAGTGTTAACAGACTAAGAATAAAACTGAACCCACCATGTGCCAAGTCTGGGCAGTTTATAAACCCAGTGGAGCTTGCTGTTAACATGTAGCTTGGCAAACTCACTCATAGTCTGAGCCGCAAGTCAGGCTGTTTTCTACTTCACTGTAGCCCTTAAGATTCTGGGATCAGACCAGAGCTGTCAGCTTGGTTTAGTGAAATAGAGTCCAGCTCTCTCTTCCATGCCTTCAATTTCTTAGGAGAAAATTAACTATAATTTAAACTATATATATTTACATATACATACATATCCAGAATTGTTAAGTGAAAAGAATTTTCAGAGTACAGTAAGACTTTAAAATCACCTTTGGATCATAAAGTAGAGCTATTTGGTTTTATAGTTTACCTTTTTTCAAACCCTCCTTTACTCTTTTGTCATGTAAACTTACTTCTAGAAATGTATTTCAAATTCCAGATAACAAATCCAACAACAAAGACAATTTAAAAGTATAGAAACATATTTACTCTTTTTAATTTATAATTTTGTCACTTAGCCTTATTTGTATCACTACAGCTAAATAACTCAACATAGTAGCACAGAAATATATATAAACATATACACAAACATACAAACATATGAAACTTTGTGTTCCCAGTTACAAAGGGAACATACAGAATAAATATGAATTCTTGTGTTTACCATCCAAAAGAAGAGCGATAAAAGAGTTAAAATACCATGGAATAAGGACTATTAAAAAAACACATTTGTGGATCCCTTGGGTGGCTCAGTCAGTTAAGCATCTGACTTTTGGTTTTGGCTCAGGTCGTGATCTCAGGGTCATGAGACTGAGCCCCACAACAGGCTCCGAGCTCAGAGGGGAGTCTGCTTGAGATTCTCTCTCTCCCTTTGTCCCTCCCCCAGCTTGCACTCTCAATCTCTCTTTCTCTCAAATAAACAAATAAATCTTAAAAACAACAATAAGAACAACAAAAAACACATTCCCAAGGAGTTCTGAGGATAAAGGCTGGGGAATCAGAAGTGGGTTCAGAGAGGTAATTTCTTTAGGGATGGGCTTTAAAGGATAAATTGGAGTTCATTTAGTAAACAGGAGAGAAAAGGCATTCCAGACAGAGGAATTAGAATCTTCAAGAAACAGTTCTTGTGCCTAAAATGTGGCCTTTGTAGAGAGGTTATTATGAGAGATAAGATCACAGTTTGGTGAAAGCTAGATCAACAAGTGTGTTTCGTGCCTGACTGAAGAAGTTGAGATTTATCTGTTAAAAAATGTTTAGGCAACTGTGATATTTTTCAGTTATGTCTTTGTTCTGATTACATGAGTAATTCAAAACCTAAAAAATCTCAAATATTTCTGAATAGTTAAAGGAAAAGGTGAAAATTCACTTAGTACATCCCCCATTATTACATACTAGTATATTCACCCAGAGTTCTTCAATATTTATTTTAATTTGAATAAGATCACCTTCTGTATATTACTTTGTAATGTAGTTCTTCTATCAATGTATCTTGGAGATCTTTCTCTGTGAGTACATATAAGTAAAACATATTCAGTTTATTGGTCATATACTCCATTTAAAACAATTGCTTAGAAAGGATGCATGGGCATGGTCACATTTGTTTTGGAAAGGTGAAACTATCCACAGTGTGGGAGACAGAGATTCAAGCAAATGCAGACTGTCCAAACATCTGGCCTTATCAATGGTATTTAAACTCTCTATATTCTATGTCCTAATAACTGATATTCTTTCTGGAGAGCCAAATGCCAGCACAGGACTCCTGTTGCTAGAATCATACCTAGAGCCAATAGGATTACCATCCTTATTTCCCTATAAGCATTGTTTCAAGAACTAAGGGGAAGCTGGGTGAATCACAAACAATCTTTGGCTAAGAATAGATCACATACTCAGCCATAAAACCAGCCTCAGTAAAATTAAGAAGATTGAAATCATATCATGCATCTTTTCTGATCACAATGGTATGAAACCAGAAATAAGTCACAAGAAAAAAAACTGGAAAAATCAGAACACATGGAGATTAAATATGATACTAAACAACCAGTGGGCCAATGAAGCAATCAAAATTAGAAATTTGAAAAATACATGGAGACAAATGAAAATGAAAACACAATAATCTAAAATCTTTGGGACACAGTAAAAGTAGTTCTAAGAGAGAATTATATAGCAATAGGGCCCTACCTCAAAATATAAGAGAGATCAAATAAATAATCTAAACTTACCTCTTAAAGGAACTAGAAAAAGAAAAAACAAAAAACAAAGCCCAAGGTGAGTAGAAGAAAGGAAACAGTAAAGCTTGGAGCAAAAATAAATGACATAGAGAAAAAAAAAAAAAAAAAAAGAAAAGAAAAAAAAATCAATGAAACCAAAATTTGGTTCTTTGAAAAGATAAATAAAAATGACAAACTTTTAGCTAGGTTCATTAAGAAAAAGAGAGAAAGTACCCAGATAAATAAAATCAGAAATGAGAGAGAAGAAATAAAAACAGACAGTACAGCAACCCAAAAGATTATAAGAGGATATTATGAAAAAGTACATGCCAACAAACCAGGCAACCTAGAAGAAATGGAAAAATTCCCAGTTCCAAAACTGAGCCAGGAAAAAGTAGAAAATCTGAACAGACCAATTACAAGTAATGAATTTGAATGAGTAATCAAAAAACTACCCCAAAATAAAAGTCCAGGAACAGATGGATTCACAGGCAACTTACACCAAACTTTTAAAGAAGAATTAATACCCATTCTTCTCAAACTCTTCTGAAAGATAGAACAGGAAGGGAAACTTCCAAATGCACTCTACAAGGCCAGCATTATCCTGATACCCAAACTAAACAATTACACCACACAAAAAAGAAAACTACAGGCCAATATCTCTGATGAACACAGATGCAAAAGTCCTCAACGATATAGTAGCAAAACGCATGCAACAATACATGAGAAAGATCATTTACCATGATCAGGTAGGATTTATTCCAGGGATACAAGGATGGCCCAACATTTGCAAATCAATCAAGGTAATATACTACATCAACAAAACAAAGGATAAAAATCATATGATCACCTCAACAGGTGCAGAAAAAGCATTTGTCAAACTTCAACATCCACTCATGATAAAAACTCTCAACAAAGTAGAGTTAGAGGGAACATACCTCAACATAATAAAGGCCATATATAAAAAACCCACAGTTAACATCATACTCAATGGTAGAAACTGACAGCTTTTTCCTCTAAGGTGAGCAACAAGACAAGGATGTCCACTCTTGCCACTTTTAGTTAATGTAGTAATGGAAGTCTTGATAGTCACAGCAATCAGACAAGAAAAAGAAATACGAGGCATCCATATTGGTAAAGTAGTTAAACTGTCACTATTTGTAGATGACATAGTATTATACATACAAAATCCTAAAGACTCAACCATAAAACTACTAGAAGTAATAAATTCAGTAAGGTGGCAGGATATAAAATTAATACCCAGTGATTGGAAGTGTTTCTATACACTAATAACAAAGTAGCAGAAAGAGAAATTTGAAAAAATAACACCATTTACAAGTACACCAAAAAAATTAAAATACCTAGGAATAAGCTTAACCAAAGAAGTGAAAGACCTGTACTTCTAAAGCTATGAAACACCAATGAAAGAAATTAAAGAGGACACAAACAAATGGAAAGATATTTCATGTTCATGGACTGTAAGAATTAATATTGCTAAAATGTCCATATTACCCAAAGGAATCTACAGAATCAAAAACAGTATCATTTCCACAAAACCAAAACAAGTAATACTAAAATCTGTATGGAACCCCAAAATACTCCAAACAGCCAAAGCAAATCCGAACAAGAAAGGACAAAACTAGAGGTATCACAATCCCAGATTTCAAGATATACTGCAAAGCTGTAGAAATCAAAACAATATGGTAGTGACACAAAAATAAACATACAGATCAACAGAACAAAACAGAGACCCCATAAATAAACCCATAATTTTATGGTCAATTAACCTATCACAAAGGAGATAAGAATACACAATGGGGAAAAGACAATCTTTTCAATAAATGGTGCTAGGGAAACTGTATACCTACACATAAAAGAAAGAAATTGGACCACTATGTTATACCACACAAAATAATAAACTCAAAATGTATTAAAGACCTAGCTGTGAGACCTGAAAACATAAAAATTCTAGAAGAGAACATAGGCAGTGATTTCTCTGATATTGGCCATAACATTTTTTTAGATCTGTATCCTATGGCAAGGGAAACAAAAGCAAAAGTAGTTATTGGGGCTATATCAAAATAAAAAAGCTTTTGTACAGCAAAGGAAATCATCAACAAAACAAAAAGAAAACCTACTGAATGGGAGAAGATGATTGCAAATGACATATCCAAAAAAGGGGTTAATATCCAAAATATATAAAGAATTTATGCCACTCAACACCAAAAAAAACAAACAATCCAATTAAAAAATGGACTAAGGAAATGAATAAACATTTTTTTAAAGAAGACATACAAAAGGCCAACAGACACATGAAAAGATGCTCATCATCACTAACCATCAGGGAAATGCAAATCAAAACCACAAAGAGATATCATCTTAAACCAGTTAGAATGGCTAAAATCAAAATGACAAGAAATAATTAGTGTTAGCAAGAATGTGGAGAAAAAGGAACCCTCATGCACTATTGGTAGGAATGTAAATTGATACATCCACTGTGGAAACAAATATGGAGGCGCCTCAAAAAATTAAAAATAGAAATGCCACGTGATCCAATAATTCCACTATTGGGTATTTGCCCAGAGAAAATGCAACTACTAATTCAAAAAGATAGATGTATGTGAATTTATGTTTATTGTGCTATTTACAATAGCCAAGATAGTGAGGCAACATAAATGTCCATCAATAGATGAATGGATAAAGAAAATGTCGTATATATACACGATGGGATATTATGCAGCTATAAAAAGAATAAGATCATGTCATTTGAGAGATGGATGAACCTAAAGGTTATTAAGCTATAATGCAATAAATCAGACAGAGAAAGGCAAATAAAGTGGAATTTAAAAAAAAGAATAAACAAAAATAAAAAAAGAATAAACAAAAAGCAAAATCAGACCTACAAATACAAAGAACAAATTGATGATTTCCAGTGGGGAGCAGGATTGAGGGATGAGCAAAATGGGTGAGGGAGAGAGGGAGATACAGGCTTCCAGTTATGGAATGAATAAGTCACAGGAATAAAAGACTCAGAACAAGGAATACAGTCAACACTTGTGTTGAGCATTGCATTATGTATAAACTTGTCAAATCACTAAGTTGTACTCTTGAAACAAACATCACATTGTGTGTCAACTAAAGTCAAATAAATTTTTAAAAATCTCTGGTTCTATTTATGATAAACTTTGAATTATAAATAAGTATTAGAAGGAAGTATAGAGAAAAATTCCATTATATTTCCAATATAGAAGACAATATTTAGATTAATGGTATTGTATTATTTTTAGAGAGTAAGATTAGCTCTCATTTCTACTCAGCATGACTTACAGTAGAAATGTGTTTAACTGAACATAATAATAAAAAAATATCTTTGAGAGTATTTTTAGCAACAACTAAACTGAAAAATTAAGGGATTAAGAAAGTGGAGATGAAGTGAGGGACTATCTATTCCTGTAAGTATATGCCTTCTGATGCCCCACCATCCCATATCATAAACTAGAGACTAGCAGCAGCCTGAAGGAACTGAATTCTACCAAGTGAAGGAGCTTGGAAGCAGATCTTTCTCAAGCTGAGCTTTTAGAGGACTATATCTGAGACCTTGATTGCAGCCTGTGAGAGAAGCAGAGGAGTGAGCTACACTACCTGGTTCCTAATCTACAGACATGGCATAATAAATGCCATTGTTTCAAGCCATTCAGTTTTGAGGTAACTTGTTACACAACAATGTATATCTCTAATACACACTTCTACCTCCTGTCTAATAGTTTCACACCAACATCTTGATTCTGATTACTGCTAAGGCAACCAGCTTTCACAGGTGTAAGCTGACAGCAGCTTACTTTGGCTATAGTTTGTGTCTCATTTTGTGCCCTGAACATTCTGACACTACAGGTATAAGACTCCTGTGAGAAGTTGCTCGGCATTACACATGAGCAAACCTGCGTAGGGGAGGAAAAAATAAGGTTCCTCTACCTTTCCAGGTTCTGTGACTAAGACTCCCTTATAATAAAAGATTAGCAGAAGAGAAAATCAATTTTAGTTCCAATTTTAGTGTATGGGCTGCTGAAGCAAGCATGAAAAAAAATTTAATTATGTTCATCCCACAAATATATGAGATTCCAAAGGTGGCCAAATGATTGACGTTTATATACCACCTTAAGCTAAGGAGAGGGATAAAGTCTGAAGCTTCAAGAGGGGGAAATGAAAAGAGGAAATGTTTGGTAAACAAAGGTTGCCCCTCTATGCAGATAAAAAGTTATCTCTGGTAATAGCTCTCGTCCAAGTATATGCCCCCTTTCTAATGTAGATCTCTCTTACAAAATGGTAATTGCTACTCCTGTTTCAGAGGTCTCTTCCATTTGCAGTTTCTCAAAATAATCAGCCTGGGTGGCTCAGTCCGGTTAAGTGTCTGCCTAAGGCTCAGGTCATGATCAGGAGTGAGTCCCACATTGGGCTGTCTGCTCAGTGGGGAACCTGCTTCTTCCTCTCCCTCTGCCTGCCACTCCCCCTGCTTGGACTCATTCTCTCTCTCTCTCTCTCTCTCTCTCTC
>LNAC01000494.1:998518-1132838 GCA_002007465.1 Ailurus styani | reverse complement strand
CTCTCTCTCTCTCTCTCTCTCTCTCTCTCTCTCTCTCTCTCTCTCACATAAATAAATAAAAAACATTTTTAAAAATTCAAAAAAATAATCAGCTCCAAATATTCCTTATACCAAAGAGGCATATTTTGGGTAGTAAATTCTGCTACCCTTCATGGGGAAGTGCAAGGAAGTTAATCCGTGTGGGACGACGTCTCTTGACCAGTGAAGGATAGGAGCCAGTAGAAACATCTTCCCTCATCTGTTGGACAGATGGACAATTCTAATAGTCTACACAGATCCTCAGAAGGCCCCAATGTGATGAACCACAAGTTGCTTGCAGCAATGACCAACTCGATTATGCATCTTTCTTTGGCTTTCCCTCCCATCTGATAACCTCTTATCAGAGTAAATTTATTTTGCAAAATAAACTATCTGCTCTCAAGCCCTTGTCTCAGGCTCTGTTTTTGGTTGGGTACTGGAAACCCAAGTTAAGGTACTTTGTCTCCTTTTAGCATGGTGTTACCAGGTCAAGGAATTGCTAAGATATTGATGGCTTTCTGTTTCCTATATACCAATGCAAATTTCTAGCATATTCTAGTAAACGAATATTCTTTCTTTGCTTACTATTACACATTGTCTCTTGTCTCTTACTTACTCATACCATTTCCCATCTCACAGACACAAAACCTGTTTAGCCCAAAATTCTCTCTGACAGACATCTCCGTAACAGCATGTATACTCAGTCACAATCCAAATATATTGTATACTTCGATCAAGATGTAGCTGTTCAACTTGAAATGTTTGCAGTGCTTCAGCCTGTCACGTACATCAACAGAGAACCCCTAGAAAATACATTTGTTTAAGCTGATTTCACAGTGTGGGTTTGGCTCCCAATTAATTATTTTGTTATCTTTATAGAAATATGAGTAAAAGAGCACCTCTGATTCCTGCTAGAATCAGATACCTGCACCAACTGCAACTAAACCCCAAGATCTCCAGTTCATCTCAGATAGAATCCCAAACAACACTGGTTCCTACAAAGCTTGTACAATGCCTGACAGCTCTGTGCAGAAAGAAGGTCAAATATCAGATCCTAACCCCATTGGTTTTTGCCCCAGAATTCAGATAATATTTTTTGCAGAAGCTGTCTGTGTCAGTGTGTGAGAGAGAGAGCATTTTACAACTGACCGTTCAAGAAATTCCACAGATCTATTTTTTAAGAAGAAAAATGTAGTGTCTCCCTCAGCATTTCCTAATTTAGAAAGAATATTCGTTTTCATTTAAAGTCACTGGCAAAATTTCTAAGAATGATAAAAGAGACTCCTAAATAAAATGCATTTATTCTTGGATTACATAGCTCTCTCTTTCCCTTCCTGATCTCGTGCTGAGATAAAACTTCTAATTCTCTCTCTCAACTCTGGAAGATAACTCTTTTGGGATAACTCTTTTATCCCTAACACCAAGTTGATTGGGTCTCAACTCTATTTGGTTTTTATCCCAAAACTAATGAGGGATGAAAACAGAAGGGAGAATTGGGGAGATTTTCCAAAGTAGCCTAAAGAGGCTATTGAAATTGCCTCTGAGCCTTTCAGGGCAACTTGGGGCCTTCTAAAGAATTTAAGTATAAATAAGCAATTTTCACATAGCAACAACCTTGCTGTGAAAAATAAATGAGTTACACAACAGCTTGTGGTCATGTACAAATTTGTTCTCTTATCTTTCTTTGTCCTTGGTCTAAAACAGCCAACTTTTTCTTAAAGGCCCAGACACTAAAAATGGTTTATGAGCCATATATAGTCTCCATCACAAATGCTCAAATCTCCCTTTATAGAGTGAAAATAGCCAGGGACAATATATAAATTAATGACTGTGGCTGTGTTCTAATAAAACTTTATTTATAAAAACAAGGCCAGACTACAAACTGTAGTTTTTCAAAACCATGGTCTAGAAAAAGAAATTTAAAAAACTATGGAGTGAGGTTATATCTTTTTGTTTCTATGACATCCTCTTGTCCCATTTCATCACTATATTTTAGTTAATTAAAATATATGGAAAAAGGAGTGATGTCTTTGTGGTACATACGGAAATAAGAACATAACTCTGAAAAACTTCCAGAACAGGAAAAACAACTGAAAATAATAAAGAGCTGTCTACACTGATGGATCATCCAAATTCAACTTCATAGTATGTCTGCTGTACTTTGGAAGTTCAAGAAAAATGCTACTCCGCATACCGGGTAATTGTGTCAAACACAGAAATAAATAACAATACAAACAGGTCACTGATTCATGCAGATAGTGGCTAAATAAAACTATTTCTAAAATAAGTATCTACTTGACCAAGATAGCTATGTCCCCATCTCCCAGTAATCAGTGTGCTGTCATACATTCTATAATACAGAGCACAACTCAGTATGTCTGAAATGACATTAATAAGCTGAGGTAATATTCAAAAATTCCTCCCTCTCTGCCTCATCCAAAATTTTTGCAAGATCTTTACAAGGTATGAGAACCTCAGAAGTCATAAGTAAAAAGTGTTATACAAACGTTTCTCAAGTATGTTATACAAATTTTTCTCAGGAGAATATCCATAACTATCAACAGCTTCTCAGAGAACTCCATAATCCCAAAGTAAGAAAAATCACATTGTTGATGAATAAATGAGAAAAATGAAACCATTCACTCAACCTAAATTTTAGTCCAGCTTATAGTGTATGACTGGACAGACAGCAAGGAGTTAAAAAAAATACAATAAAACCCAAGTAAAAATGTCCTTCCATTGAAACCTCAAACGTCACAATTCCTTAATTCCTTTGTGTTCATGATTGGATGTTATTTCAGCTCCATTTTTAAAATGTCTTTTGTTTTAAAATGCTCTTCATACATGAAACTTCTTGTGACAGAATGTCGCACACACACACACACACACACACACACACACACACACACGATGGAATTTCTACTTCTGTACCATGATTCAGGGAGCTCAAAGTAGGGTTGTTACTTTTACAAACAAAAGTATAGAACGCCCAGTTAAATTTAAATTTTGTAAGACATATACTAAAAAACTACTAATTATTATCTGAAATTCCAATTTCACAGGATATCTTGCATTTTATCTGGCAAGGCTGGAAGGAATAACACTCCCAACCTTACAATGAAAAAAGAGCTAAAGTATCTTCAAATTCATGGCATTTTTTGAACTCCTCAGAGAACTAAAGTTGTAGAACAAATAACTGGCCCAGAATTTGAGGATAAAGAGGCACCTACTGGGAGAGAGGTGATGGAAGCACTCACTTACCTGGGTTAAAAGCAACAGAAGACAAGTAAGATTCATCTAGAATAATTGTTGAGTTGGTGAAGGCCAACACAGGATGTTCCGGGAAGATAGCATGAAAGCACTTTGAACTATAGAAATTGGTAAAGTGTATACCTTGGGCCCTTGTTTCTCTACAAACACCACTAGATGCTCACACACACACAAAAGAAAAAGTTTTAAGAACCATCAATTTTGAAGCAAACCTGGTGAGGGGTCAGCAGTCATGTGGGGGGAAAAGGACACCTCATCTATTTCCCTTATCTCTCCTACTGAACAAAAGTCTTAAACTTTGGGGAAAGGGGACAGTAATAACAACACCATCCTTATGGCACAAGTGAAAACTCTTTGCAGCTAGGGGAGGAAAACAGAAAAAGAAAAAAGCTTCATCCTGTGTTAGGAGGACATGAATACACACTGGGCTCAAAATTCTAGCCAAGGAAGTGAGTGAGGAATGAGAAACCCATACTCCCAAGACTCTACCTAGGACTAAGATTTAATCGTAACAATAGAGAATGTTCCATTCCGCTGTCCTTCATCACTAATAAAAATGTTCAAACAGGTAATAAGAATACCGCAGAGAAAGGGAGTAAGAATGTACAAAGAGAGGAGAAAGAATGCACAAAGAGAACCTCTTTGAGGCAAAACAGAAACAGAAGATCAAACAGACACAGCTCTCCAAACAAATTCCCATCCTAAACACAAGGCACCCCTAAGAAATGTGAAGCCCTTGGACCATCCAGGGTAACCATAGCAACAAAACCCCTGAAAACCAGCCCAACTGCTCACAGTATTACCTCCAATCCCCACACTAAAGACCGAAGGAAAGGAAAGGAGTGTCCATTTCCAGGCATTAAAAACTATATACCTCAGTCTCTTCTATCATATACAAGACATCCATCTTTCACAAAATATTATGAGGTTTATGAAAAGGAAAGAAAGAGACACAAAGAAGATCAGTCATTAGAACCAGACTTAGTTATGACGTAGATATGGAGCTATCTGACAGGGAACTTTAAAATAACAATGAAAAACTCTAAACAAAAAAGTAGGCAACATGCAAGACCAGATGATTAGTTTTATCAGAGAAATGGAATCAAATGAAATGTTAAAAGTGAAAAGCACAAAAACAAAGCTAATGGATGGCACTGACAGGCTCAATGAACTCTACCAGTGAAAGTATCAGTTAACCTGGAGATAAGGCAATAGAAATAACCCAAACTGAAACAGAGAGGAAAAAAAAAAAAGTGAAAAGAAACCAATAGCTGTGGGACAATGCCAAACGTTTATAACTTACACATAATAGGAATCCCAAAAAAGAAAAGACAGAGCAGTACAGAAGAAATACTTGAAGAAAAAAATGTCTAAGGACTCCCCCAAATTAAAGGCAGATCCCAAAGTGCTCAGAGAAAAGCAAGCAGGATAAATACTCACACACACACACACACACACACACACACACACACACACACACACACACACACACACCTTCAAATGCTGTATTCAAACTACTGAAAGCAAGAGACAAACAAAATTCTAAAAGCAACCAGAAGAAAAAGAAACATTACATACAGAGGAAGAAAGGTTAAGTATTACAGCAGAATTCTTACCAGAAGCCATATAACCCAGAAGACAATGAGAGAGATAGTTAAAATGCTTGTGTGGGGGTTGTGGGGAAACCATCCCCCTACAACCTATGAAAACAGCTTTCAAAACTGTAGAAGAAAAGACTTTCTTAAACAAATAAAAATGAATAGAATTCATTGCCTGCAAATCTATTCTGCAAGAAATCTTAAAGGAATTTCACCAGGCAGAAGGATATCACACTGAAACTTGGATATGGGAAAGGAAATAAAGAGCACCAAACACTGGTAGAAAATATCTGCAAATCATACATCTGATAATTAACCTATATAAAGACTTCCCAAAACCCAACAATAAGAAAACACACAACCCGATTTAAAAAGTGGGACACACTTATGAACAGATGCTTCACCCAAGAAGACATATGGACAATAAATAAGCTTATGAAAAGATGCTCAGCATCATAGTCACTAAGGAAATGTAAATTCAAACCACAATAAGACCAATATACAGCAAAGCTAATGTTAAGGAAAGAGGGGTTAAGGGCAAACAGATTCAAAGGCTGTCTTTGCAAATCTAGGTATCATATGATTTCAAACTAAAAAGTGGCAAGAGGCACCTGGCTGGCTCAGCTGGTTAAGCATCCAACTCTAGATCTCAGCTCAGGTCTTGATCTCGTGGTAATGAGTATGAGCCCCATGTAGGGCTCCAAGCTGGGCACAGAGCCTACTTATTTATTTATCATTTAAGTAAATTAATTGATAAAAAAGGCACGGGATGATTTTCCATTCTTGAGAGTCCAGTAGCAAAGGATCATGGTGAGTAGTAGGAAGGGCATCAGAAGAAAGAGGACATCTTTAGGAGTACTAAAGACACACTCTAGCCTGGGAAGTTTCTGCCAGAAGCCCACCAGTTAATTCTTAAGTGGCCCTTGAAGGAAACCAGAATATATAACCCTAAAATATCCCTCTCTGACATAAAAATCATTTCAAGCTAAAGTCAATTAAGAAGCTACAAATGCAGGAAAAAGAAAAAAAAACTCTCTCTCTTCTGCTTAAAGGCAGGATATAAATTCTTTTACTGGAGACAGACTCTTATCAGCTCAGAGATGATTCCAGATGAATCTGGAAACAAACCTTACTCCATCAGTTTCCTCCCATACATCTACCTTCTCACAGTTTGCTGCCCTTGGAAGCCAAAAACTGCTTTCCTTTGTCCTGTCATTTCTCTACTAATATATTTTTCTTTGTTGAAGATGCTGTGTAATACTTAAGCTGGAATTCTAAGTTTCCCCTTTTAGTTACTTTTGGCTTAGGTTTCTCCCACATGATGTGCACTGCATGCATTAATAAACTTTTTCTTTTATTAATCTGTCTTCTTTTTAAAGATTCTCAGCTAAAAACCAAAGGTAGACAAAGGTAAAGTTTTGCCTCTCCTACACCCTATGGGATTCAAAGATATCCTGGCGACTCTAGGTGACAGCTAAGTATATTCAGGGCAATCATAAACCTACAAGTTTTGGCAAACACATAAAGATCAAATCTGGAGTGATGAATTTTCCTTCATTGTTTTCTGCAGTGTCCCCCACATTAGGAATGAAGTAGGACAGAATGGAGAAGAAGACAAGGAGTTTCTCAAGAAGTGAACTATTGGTACATTTAAGTGATCTTATTGTTCAGTTTGGGTTTATTATAGTGTCCAGTGATGAAACACATTTAAGTTAAGAAGTGGTCTATTTTGGTGGTGATTGTGCCTGCCTTAATGACTACTTCCCCTTGCAGTTATGGACAATTTTCCCTTTCATTTAAGACAATTCTAAGACCCCACCAGGCAAAAGTTGATTTGGGGGCTTCATGTAGACCTGGCTTCACTGACTGGGTCTTTGTAACCTCACCTCCTAAACATTTTCACTCTTCAGTCTTAAGAGTCTTTTTAAGAAAAATTAAAAATGTTAATGTTCTGGATTCAGACTTTAGTGTCCAAAATCCTTTTCAGGTGTGCTCACATATAACCACATAACATCTGGTGAATTTCTCAGAAAATGTTGGCCTACATAGTCTTTGAATTTAGTTCATGATTCTATCAATTAAATTTAAACTAACCAAAAATATGACTTATAATTTCCTCCACTCAGCTTCACACATGACCACTTTTAAGGAAGCCAAATACAACCTTATTTTTGGCAGATGAACTGTACATAGAAAACCACATTTCTGCATATGTATAAAATAGAGCCCTATGTGAAGAACTAGGTAGGGCTCCAAATGATACTTCTCCAGGAATAAATATGTAGAGAATCACTGTTTGCTTTGTAGAACTAGTTAGGCTTTTTCTGGAGGCACCACTGGCTGTGTTTCACTCTTCTGTCTCTGTTAGTTATTCTAGCTCTGAAAATGAAAATTACGAAAATGTAAAGTAAGAGAACGGTTTCCCTTATCATTCATTTTTCTCTGCACTCAAGGAACCGAGGAACAATCTCAATCATAAAGTTTCCAGAGGTATTCCTTATCCTTCTCATCCTACTTAATTGGCTTAAAACGGATGTTACAACGCTCCACCTGTATGCCACCTCTGACTGCAGCTGCTCCAGACAGGAAAAGATTCTGTCCTGGGGAAGACATCCTCTC
This sequence comes from Ailurus styani, assembly GCA_002007465.1. Taxonomy (NCBI): domain Eukaryota; kingdom Metazoa; phylum Chordata; class Mammalia; order Carnivora; family Ailuridae; genus Ailurus; species Ailurus styani. Next base: position 1,125,333 of record LNAC01000494.1, on the reverse strand, counting down.
ACCCATGCCTTACTGAGAGCCTGAAGAACATCTTGCACATCAGGTCAGTTTCCTTTTTCTTACCCCCAAACCCTCTCTCAGTCCCCTTTCCCATGAGAAGCATGCTTTCACAGGGAGACTCTGCCTTTGGGTGTATCATTCTTGTGTGACACAGACAGTTTCACTGATATGAAAGAGAAGGAGAAGCCAGCATCAAGGGCAAGGACCATAATACTTATCTTCCTGTGTGGTGTTTATTTCCCTGTTTCTCCTTTTGGATTATGAAAATCTTGAGGGCAGGAACTATGTCTTGGTGTCCCTATATTTGACCCAGAATAAATGTCCAATACATTTTAAAAATTACTTACTTAATCACAGTACTCTTTAATCTTGCCATTAACAACAATAAATATAAACAAAGAAGGTAGATGACCCAATGAACAGAAGGTCCAAAGACAAACTAATTGGGGCTTATCTACACTAGGGATTAAGAATTATGAACATTTTGGTTGTCTGAGACATTTTTTCTTTAGATATATGAGATAGATTATCTATACACAAGGTTCTAAAATCCAGCAATGGAAAGGAAGCAAAAAAACAAAGACTGAGGAAGTTCTACTTCTTGTAAGCAAGACAACTTTCTAATGACTATAGATATCCTGTAACAGCTGGTCTGGCCAATTCCCTTTTTCAGCTTACACTGTGGGCCTGATGAACTTTGCTTTTAGCCTAGAAATAGGCAGAATCATTGGTTCTTAAAAAGCAGTTTTCCTCACAAACTTGGGCATCCCCAATCTTTGAAAAAGAGAATGGAACTCTCAAGCAGGGTTGAACCACAATTTGGTTTTGTGTTGGGAAGTCAGAAAAACAACCTGAATGCTGAAGTCCCCCCCCCCCCGCCCCATAAATGAATGTCATTGGCTATATCTGGAAACCTACTCTCCACCTACCAAAAACCTAATGAACAACTCAATACCTCTGTGATGTGTGCAGTTCCTTAAACGAACCGCCTATCATCCTGGAGAGTATATTTTCACGTGGTTTCTTTAACAGTCAGAGAAGAAAGAATAATACCAAGAACTCCACAGCTGTTTCTTCATGAGGCAAGGGTTTTCCATCCATATTGTAGCATTTGGCCCCCAAATCACTTTTTACACTCCATAGTGCGTGTCTGCATAGCAAGGAAGGAAAGGGAGTTGGAACTATATGGGGCTGCATGAGAAATGGAATTGCTTCTCTTGGCATTAGGTGCTAGGCAATCTAAGAAACTACTCTCTGGGACAGTTCTTTATTGACTTCAAGTGATCTGACTGTTGGAACAGCCAAAGTTGAGATGGATGTTCCTAACATCTTGACACCTAGGGCCCAGACCTGGAACTGCCAACATGCTTACTGAGAGAACTGTTGGGGCACCCTGACTCCCCTTCCCCATAAAAGTCACCAGGGGGACCTTATAATGTAGTGGTTAAGAGCTTTGACATCAAAAAAAAAAAAAAAAGAGCTTTGACATCACATAGACTTCAGTTTAAATATCAGCTCTAACTCATACAGAAGTTTCTCCGGGTCCCAGGTTCTTTACCTGTAAAAGGCAAATATTGATACTAATCTCGTAGGCTGACTCAGGGGGAGGAGGAGACAAAATGCAGTTAAGGAACCAAAGAACAAAACCAGCATAATAGGAAGTGCTCAATGATAGTAGCAAATGTGACAACTCCTTCCTCTTTCCTACTGCTCCTCCAGATTCCTTTCCCTTCCCCTTACTCTCCCTTCACAGGGCTACATGGTCTCTGCCTTGCCAGAAACATCTAAGACCCACCGTCCCTGCATAGGCAGCCTCTCTGTCTGGAGACCCCACCAGCTGTCATTCAACACTATCAGCTTCTCTACCTCAGGATGTTTTGCCAACTTGCAAACACTCCCCAAGTGCTTTTGCTCGCTTAAAGGGCCCTCTTTTATACTCTTAATTGAAGTTTGCTTCCCACCTGTATTATTTTCTTAAAACAATATGCTTACAATGAAGTGCACTGTTAGTACCCCCAAGTTTAAATAATGGGATGCTGAATATCAGAAAGCCTTAATTTTTTTTTGGTTGATGTTGCATTTTTAGATTTTTTTTTTTTCACTTTTTGTTTGGAAATACTTTAATACTAACAGAAAAGATTCAAGAATAAGAACAGTACACAGAACCCTTGTATGCCTTTTAGCCAGATACGCTTATTGATAAAATTTTGTACCATTTGCTTTATCATTTATTCTCGCTCTCTTTTTTAAAGATTTATTTTTTTAATTTATTTATGTTATATAGAGAGAGAATGTGGGATGAGGGGGGAGGGAGCAGAGTGAGAGAAAGAGAGAGAATCTGGAGCAGATTCCCCACTGAGCAGGGAGCCCAACACAGGACTCTATCTTATTACTCTGAGATCATGACCTAAGCCAAAATCAGGATCAGATGCCTAAATGACTGAGCCACCCAGGTGCTCAGTCTTTTTATGTATAATTTTTCTCTGTCTTTTTATGTATAAATACACTATAGTCTGAATGTTTGTGTCCCCATAACATTCATATGTTGAAATCTGAGTCCCCAAAGTGATGGTATATTAGGAGGTGGGACCCTTGAGAGGTCACTGGGATTAGGTGCTCTTAGAAAAGAGTCTTAAGAGAGCTCTCTTGCCTCTTCCACTATGTGAAGTTATAATGAGAAGACAGGTCTCATCAGACACCAAATCTGTTGGTGCCATGACCTTGGACTTCTCAGCTTCCAGAACTGTGAAAAATACATTTCTGTTATTTATAAGTCACTCAGTTTACAGTATTTTTGTTATAGCAACCTAAATGAACTAAGAATATATGTGTGTATGTTTGCATTTATATACATATATGTGTGTATGTGTATACATACATATATGGTTTGTAAATATACATACATACCATTTTATGTATAAAAACTAGGTACAATATTTTTTTAACATCATTTGAAAGTAAGTTGCATACACCATGAATCCTTACCTCTAAACACTTTGGTGTGCATTTCTAAGAACAAAAGTATGTTCTTACATAAATATAGTACAGTTTAAGCTGTACTGTAATTACATATCATTGGTAGAATCCTTTTTCTAATCTATTATCCTTTTTCCATGTTTCTCAATTAACCTGATGATGTCCTTTATAGCATTCTTTTCCTTCCATGACAGGATCCAGTCTAGTATTGCCTAAGCCATTCTGTCTCTTTAGACTTCTTTAATCGGGAACATTTCCATAGCCTCCAAGCCTTCATTTTCATAGTACTGCATTCTTATTCCATGGAAGGTCTCATAAACTTGGACTATGTACTGCAGAACAATGTCTCCCTTCCTCAACCCCTCTCCAAAGAAACCTAAGACAATTTAATCAGTCATTTCAAATTGTGTCAGACATGCGATTTCAGTTATAGATTTATACTTTTCTCAATGTTATCTGTTTGAAAGAGAAAGAAATAAAATCCAAAATTCCTCAATCCTCTTCTTTAGTATCCCAGAGATAAGGATAATGAACATATTGCATGGAATCTGGGAACCTACTGGACCTCATTAGGAATGGCATCATTTAACATAGTCCTTTAAAAGATAAAGGTTTTAGGGAACACTTTTTCTGATAGTCATTATTTGCCAGAGTCTTTTTTGGGAAATTTTTATAAGAGTGGTATCTATGCCCCTTTAAATATACTTCCTTTGCATTCTAGCTTAAGAAGAAATCAGAGGCACACTTATTAAAGAACTGCTATAATAAATTGCAAAAAAATCAATTGCCAAAAAAAACCAAAGATATTGAAAATCAGTAGCACCAGTTTTGTTTTCTAATAGGTACTAATGAGACAGTCTAAATAACTTAGACTGTTAGACTAAATAACTTATGAATAGCTCCCTTGTTGGGTCTTTCACTGAGGAAAGTCTTCTGATGAGAAATGCTAAGCATGTGTTTTCTCCTCCAACATCCAGCTCTCTCTCACGCCCTCCTCCTCCCTCTCCTTAGGTATGCAAAGAAGGTCTGCTTGCACTGAGGCACTGAAGTTGCTGCCTGGATACCCATCCACCTTGCAACCCAGAGAATCATGCCCACCCTCCTCTCATGAGTGCCCTGGAATGCACGCCCTCTGAGTGAGCAACTCTTAATGAAGACCTGCCTAATTATTCTGTGTGGCAACTTGGACAAGAGCCTGTGAGAAAGAGCTAATGGCTCATAAATGTGAATATAAACTTAAATAGGCCAGTGAAACCCAGAACACTTTCTCAGTCCACCCAGACTGCAAACACTGATTTAGAGGTTTCTACCAAAAGCAATATTTTGCCATGACCTAAGTTTTCTGGCTATCATGGCTGCATACAAATGATCAAGGGAGATGCCATCTCTGATGTGTGGTGTCTAGTTGGGTTTCCTACGGTCTGTGGGTAATACCCAGCACTTAGTAAACACTAACCTGTCAGCTATTATTCTAAAGGATTCGAAGGGATATTATTCTAAATGGATTAAGCCCCTCGGTGCACACAACAACATATAAGGTAGGTAATATCATTATCCCCATTCTAAAGAGAAGAAAACTGAGATACAGAGAAGTTGAAGAACTTGCCCAAATTCATAATGCAGTTAAACTTAATGTCTCTAGTACTTTCCAAAGGAAGGTACTATAGATGGAATCTTTGTGTCTTCTGCCATAATTCATATGTTGAAGCCCTAACTGCTAATGTGATGGTATTTGGAGGTGGGGTCTTTGGGAGGTAATTAGGTTTGGACAAGTCATGAGTGTAGAGTCCACATGTTGGGATTGGTGCCCTTATAAGGGGATGAGGAGACCAGAGCTCTCTCTGCCATGTAAATACACAGCAAGAAAGCAGCAGTCTATAAACCAGGAAGAGGACTCTCACCAAGAACTCAACCATGCTAGCACCCTGATCTCAGATTTCCAGCTTCTAGAACTGTGAGAAATAAGTGTTTGCTGTTCAAGCCACCCAGTCAATGGTAGTCTGGTATAGCAGCCCAGGATGACTAAGAGAGGAGGTAAATCTCAACACTCACATTATTCTTTCCAGTCAGAGATGGGAGCTCAAAGAACTACAGGCTCCAAGACAGCAGGCTCTTAGTAAGAGTCTTGATAAAGATTAATAATACTTCCCTCTATATATAATTCTTCCTGTTATTTTGAGACCTTCTGGATATGACTGAAGGAAAGATTAAAGGATAGTAAGAGTAGGTGAGAGCTTCATTTGACAGAAGGGGTGCTGAAGGCCACAGGGGCAAACTGTCATACCTGTGAGCATTGCTAAGTTTTATTTCTAAATTTTTTCCTGAGTGGACCAGATATCAAATGGAATCATGATCACTGAATCTTCTATTCTTTTTTGCTTTTTCCTTTAAAATTAATGTTATTACATTCCTAACTAAAGCTTTAGTGGTCCCAAAGAATGTTTCTTCCTAAATGAACTAAGAGAATATGACTGGAGAAGCAGAATAAGAAAACCAAAAACCTTATAATAGAGACTTATATTGTTTTTAAATTAATGTCTTAATTATTGGAATCAGTAGCTTTTGTAATCCCTTGTGGCTTTTCTTTAAAATTTTTGAGGTTTGTAATTCATGGGATTGAAGGTTTTTCTAATTGAAAAAGTAGTAGTTGTTTCTTAACACCTACAAGCATAAGCAATGAACTAAGTAAGCACTGATTGGATTTGAAATGGAGACTTCAAACTGAGAACCCAGAAATACCCAAGTGGGATTTTTTTTTTTTTGCACAACTTTTTTCTCAATTCTTGAATGATCTTTCCATGTCAGATTTTGCATTAAAACCTAGATTTCTATCCTCTTGTTTAAAAACCCAAACTGTGACAATAGTAGAACAATGTTATCCTATGGCAGCAATCAAGCTGAGCTGAGTAATGGCTGAGCCCATTTAAAAATTTTTTTGTTCAGTCAAAAGGGCCAGCACTACTGTGGAGCTGTGTGGGAGGTGGGAGAGAAAGGGAAAAAAAAAAGTAGAACAGCAATCAGGCCTCTGTGATGTATTTTACCTGGGTAGTAGACTCTGGAAGTGAATAACCTTACAAAAGGAGGGAATGAAAACAACAAAATAAGGAATATTTCAAACAAAACTCTAAGAAGTGTTCTCATGTAGGAAGGGCAGAGAAAATAAAAGGCAAGGGAAACAAACACTAGAGATTCAGGGAGAGTGTGAAGATTTTTTTTTTTCTTTTCCATGCAAATTGCAACCAAGTCAGAACTCCTGTCTATGAGGTTAAAAGTAGGTTGGAGAGGAATAAATAAATTGATACTGCACCTAGAGCCCTTGAACAGTACCTGACACATAGTACACTTTCAATAAATGTAGACAATCATCATCATCATCTAATAGGAAGAGAAGGAAAAATGAACACATTGGACATTCTACCATGCAATTTTGCGTCAATACATGTAAGTATAACCTGTGTGTTTAGAAATGTTACCACTTTGTGTTTAGAAAGTCAACAAGTTTTTAGTTTAATGAATGCAAACTCCCATAAGTATCTGGCAACCCAAACAGTATGTTTTGGCTATTTACACACAATTTATGCTATTGAACTTACAATCTTCCTCCAGCCCACTAATTTTCCCATCCACTATCCAGAAAAAAAAATCACAAAAACCTAATAATCTAGTGAGAAACTTTTCTTCATTTGATATAAAGTATCCCTTGTAACTCTGCTGTACTATATAAATGGTGGTTCCCTTCAGTAAATAGTACTTATTAACTGTGGAAGCCATATTTACATGCCTTAGTAAACAATGAATTATTCTGAGGACCTGATTTAGTAAATACTGTGGTTTGTGAGATTTCAGTACAAAATTACAAAATCAAATGTAGAAGGAAATCTCTAAGTCTTTTATCTTACTTTCAAGGAAGAGAGAGATTTAAAAGTCCTTTTACTATACCAGATCAAGTTTCAGAAAATGGAAAAACATTTTTAAATGATCTTTAAAGAAGTAAAATTACCTGGCATGACTTAGGGTCTTAAAAATCGAATTAAACAAAGTAAGAGGAAAACTGAGTTAGAGATTGCAGACAGGCAACTGTCCACACATTTAACTTCATCATGGTGATTAAAAATAATATAATTATTTATCCAATAGTAATAACATTTATCTTTTAGGTGAAACTCAATTCAAATGCATCATTAATTCATATACAATAAAACAGAACTGGACAACTATTTAAATGTAAATATTTAAAAAGTTTTCTGACATCAATCTCTTTTTCAAAAAAGCTGAGAAAAAATTGCACAACGTTCACTTTCAAACAAGTTAAGATTTCAACTTTGCCTCTTTAAGAGTTACAGATTTCAGATATGGAGATAGTCTTCAATAATTAAACAGGTTCTAATCAAAATGGACAGCCTTGAAAGAAAACTAAGTGTTTTAAATTCACACCTTTATATCCTTTTCTTCTTCTCTGAAGTAATTATGACAGAGAATCATAAGAAATACTGGAAGCAAGCATGGGTTCAGGCATATATGCTTATGTGAATTTACAAGGAAAAACACTATATTTGAGGAGAAGGTAGCAGGAATATACATCTTCCTGGGGTTTATCTCTGAAAACTCCCAAGATACTTCAAAGAGGTCTCTTCTCAGATAATTTCCCTAGCTGTTTAAGTTGATAAGGGCCTGTTTTCATCTGACTATGAATTTGAATTTGTTGTTGCTGTGAAAAGTTGTTATATTTACTTCTATATATTACTATAAAGAGGGAGGAAAAACCTATAATCTGCTGAAAGAACACTATCAGGATATGATTGCTAAATGACCCCCTCAGCATTTTCCATTTCCCAACACATCATTACATTGAGCAGCATTTTAGAGTAATTGTCATATGCATGTAAAGCCTCTCAGAGTCCCCTTGCAGAATTAACAGCAAAACACCACCTGTGGTCAATCCACTCTACCCATCATCTTCCAGCATAATCATGGGGAACTTGTCCCAGAGCCCACAAGGGCAGCTCCTAGACCACAGGCCATGGGGGATGCATATTCATCGATGATCCTGGAATGACACTGACTTAGGGAAAGCTTTTCATGCTGGTTCCTGTTTGGAAAGTGCTAGATTTTCTGGAGGTGAGGAGGTAAGAAAGGAAAGGTAGCATCTCCTAGATGTGAAGGAAAAAGAAACTCTTCAAAACTCTGACCGATTTGTGGAGAGAAAAGTTTGCCTTTATCCAGTTTGGTCAGTGGACCAGAAAGGGGGCCACCCTCTGCCACACACTGCACATAGGGCTGTCTCTCCTCTACCGCACCCACAGAGGCCATCAGCCAGGTGAGAGCCGGCCACCCTAGGCCAAATATTTCCACCCAGCCCCCACAGGGACAGGAGCTGTGTAAAGCTATACACCTAAATTGTGGTTAGAAAAGAGGAAGGAAATGCCTTCACTAAGTAAACATCCAAGAGAGGTCTTTTTTGCACATTTGTGACATCTAAGTCTTCCTAGGGGAGAGCAGCAAGCATTGCGAAGTCTTCACCATGTCCTGTAAAGGCATAATAGTGAAACTGAGACAAATTCTTTAACCTGGTCACTGGGTCTGAAGGCTCCAACACAACATGTGGCAATAAATTTCTGCCTTTGTGAGGAATTAAAAAAGAGAAAGAGGGGAAAAAATAAATTCAGTGCATGTCCATGACATTTCTGGTGTTTCCAGGACACTTTTTGCACATGCCTTATCAGACTGATCACTCTCATGGAAGTAATATTCTGTTCACATATGAGCATATAAAAACACATTGCTCTATTTTTAACCTAATGGCCACTGCTGAACAATTAGTGATTACCTAATAGCATGATTTCTTGGCTTAATGAGTTACTTTAACTGAATTGGAACTCTGCCTCCCTTTTATTCATTGACTTTTCATGGTAACCTAAACAAATTCAATGGCAATTTATCTCAGTGTCCTTTCTAGTATTCAAAACATATTTACAGATCTTTCCTAAAGTCTGAGAACATGTCTACCAGTGCAGACCAAATCTCTTCAGACTGAGACTTTCAAAATCATTTCACAATAATACAAATGCTAAGCAGAGGCATATGACCTTCAAATAAGCTACCTCTGCACAGTCTTCAATTAAAATATTTCATGACCCTATTGAAGGAATGTTGAACTCCTGTTAATAAGACATAATTTCCCACAGCCTCAAAAGCCCTTAAATTGTGGTGATGGTACTTGGGCTTCCCATGGCAAATAAGGAAAAATAAGTTTCCATGAGATTTAGTTTAATATGTTTCTTTGCCTCTAGCTATTTTCAGGAAGAAGAAAAAAATTATCTTATTCTGACATAATTAAGATACTCTTTTCTGTGAAGATTTTAAAACTTAGACTATCAGAAATGTAATTATCATATAGTTAAAGGAACGGAAATTGTCCAAAAGGCCACAGCATTTGTCCTTCACACTTGATTGGGCAAGACAGACTAGATTTTCTATTTCTGATCCCGGGGCTTGAGCAAAGGTCAAATTGCAAATGTTATAAGGAGACGGATCTGATCAAAAGAAGAGTGAGTTGTAGGTCGGAAGTACTTCTGTGAGTGTGTGTGTGTGTGTGTGTGTGTGTGTGTGTGTGTGTGTGTGTATTTATGTGTATGCGCTCAGGTACAACTGGAAATACAGGTCAAGAGAGGGCAGATGTAGTATTATCCATTCACTGAGCTTTACTGGAGAACCTGCTATGAGCAGACTAGTGCCTGGAAGAATACCTGTGAGTTCCTTCCAGCTGAAGGAGTTCCTCAGAAAATACAAGCTAAGAATTTCAATGAATACTTTCTCCTTTGATAATTTCTTAGAAATAGATTCCAAATACCAGTAGATAACTTAATAGTAGAAAGCATTTATTTTAAACCCACAAGAATCCATAAAGGATCAATAGTATCATTCTAACTGTGTAGAAAGCTGTGTGTGTTGAATAAGGGTATTTTGTCTCTCTCTTTTCTCCTTCAGTGTCTCTTTCTATTTCTACATTGATCAATCAACCACATTATGACAAATGTACAATACTGAATAAAAATTCCCATATAATATTTGCTTATAATTTCCCTTCATTTTTATGAAATAAGATTTTCTTTTCTAAATTGAGTGATTATTCTTTTAATTGAGAAAAAGTCAAGAACTCAAACTTTCAGTTAGCCCTAAAGGTATTTTTGAAAGCACATTAAAAACCAAAATCATGAAAAAATTCCAGATTTCCACTTTTTAAATTTTTTACTTAAAACTTATATTCAAAAGTCTATTTCTATCTTTTAAAGTTTTCTGTAGTCCTGGGTAATATATTGAGGCTTCACATTGTGAAAAACCCTTTCAGCCAATATCCTCACATTGTATATTTTTAAGAAACAAAACTAGAAATAAACTAGAAATTATTCTAGAACCCTTTACCATCTTGTGCCATGATCTATGAGAGCTTATACTTTTTGATTAACATCTCAGATCTTAGTTCAGCCGCACAGGATGCAAAATAGGCACTATAAATTTGAAACTTCTAGACAATGACAATGGTTAATGAACTGAGAGTCTGTCCTTGGAAGGATGAAAATAGAGAGTAACTTGAGTAACACAACCTCTTTTCTCAGTTACATTGACGAAACAGAAGATCTGAAATGGTTCTTAAACTCAGTTTCCACATTTGTGAACTCCTCCCCTACATTCCACATCAGAGTGTTATAGGACAGCGGATTCAAAAATGCTCCGGAAAGAAACCAATGTATCACAAGCTCCTGACTGGGACATTTGTGAAGGGAACTCTATTGTTTTCATCATTAAATTTATTTATTAAAGAACTGAAAGAACATAGAAGCAAATAAATAATAGAATATGAAACTAAAATGATAGAGATGAAAAATAAAAATTCAATAAAAATTACTCTGACAATCAATCAATAAAAATTACTCTGACATCAAGAAGCAAATACTAATAAAAAATTTCAAATAATGAGAAGGCTCTTAGATAATATAATTAGAGAAGAGAAGGGTATCATATGAACACATTGGAAAAATATTTAAATTTGGTGCTGATTTGACCCAAAATTCTGACATCAGTGTATTTAATACAAAGCACCTAACATGCAGGGATGCCTGGGTGGCTCAGTCTGTTAAGTGACTGCCTTTGGCTCAGATCATGATCCCAGGGTCTGGGGATGGAGTCCCACATGGGGCTCCCTGCTCAGCGGAGAGCCTGCTTTTCCCTCTCCTTCCGCCTCCCTCTGCTTGTGCACTCTTCTCTCTCTCTCTCTCCCTAACTCCTTCTCTGTCAAATGAATAAATAAAATCTTAAAAAAAAAAAAACTTCCTAACAGCCTACTACAGAAAGGACATTATAGAAAACAGGTTAATGTACATTACCAATTTAAAGTATTTAAGATTAGCCACTGCACAAAAAGTCTTACAGTTTATGAAAGAAATTTGATGGCAGTTTCACAAATTTGATGACAATCCTAATATTAATATCTTATGATATTAAGAGTAAATTATGAAGGAAAATTTTTAAATCAAATACACTAGAGAAAAGGTTGAATTTTATTTCTATTCTCCTTACAGTCAATGATACTACAAATTTTATCATGATCAAAGAGAGATTAAAAACTATTAAGCCAAAAAAAACCTATTAAGCCAAAAAATAAATGAGAAAATTTAATTAATATGTCAAGCATTACAGTAATGAAAATATATTATTTTTCTGGATTATGTAATGTTTGTTAAACATTAGCTTTTTATAGAAGTCATGTGCTTTGATTTCTGTTCTTATTCGAAAAGCTTATATTTTGTGTCTACTTTTGCATTTGTCAATTTGGATCTTTTTTTTTCTTAAAAGGAACCCTTCAAAGTAAAAGTTCCAATCCCACACACTTGGATCGTCCTGCTGGGGGTCAGGAAAGATTTAATGGGGAAATAATTTCTAAACTGAGACTATACAGTTATGTAGGTATTCACTAAGTGAAGGGGGAAGAACGGAGGCATGCCTTAGGCAGAAGGACAAGCAAGAGGGGATTTTGGAAGAGTGCCCATAGCATGTCGGAGAAACTGAATACAGTTCAGTATGATAGGGACAAGGGGAACATGGGACAGAAGAACATCAGATGTGGTTGGTCACAAGTGAACTATGCTACAACGTGGGTGAATCTTGAAAATGTAATGTCAACTGAAAGAAGCCAAACATAAAAGACTACATATATTATATGATTCTATTTATACAAAATACTCAGAATAGGCAGATGTATAGAGTCAGAAAGCAGATTATTGGTTGCTGGGGACTAAGGGATGGGAGAATGGGGAGTGACTGCTTAGTAAGTAAGTATAGGGTTTCCTTTTGCAATAATGAAAAGGTCTAGAACCAGACAGTAGTGATGGTTGCATGACACATTTTAAAATGGTTAAAATGAGGGTCCCGGAGGAACACAAACATCTAAGATCCAAATACAGGAGGTAATGATGAGAAAGGGAACAACAGCTTGACAGGAGAGGAAATCAAAGGAACTAAACACTGTCCCTTGGAAATGGCCACTGAGGCCTCGGGGTCCTGGGCAGGAGTGGCTGTGATAAAGTTGTGGAATTAGAAGCCTTATTGGAGCTAACTGAGGAACAAGTGGGAGCAAAAGAAATGATGAAGTGAAGACAAGCGTTCCAAGAAGACCAAAGAGAAATGGAGAAACGAGCTGATGATCTCCGGGTTGCAAGGACAACACTAGCCATGCTTTGGAAGAAATAAGAATAGTGTGAATGGGGCCATGAAAAATGGGCGAGGTTAGAACATGTATTACTACTTCTGAGATGGGTTAAAAGAATGGAATATGAAATAGGTCTTTGAATCCACACTGCCCAACATGAGTTAAGTCTGGCTGTGTCATAATGCTTCATACATCTCTGACGGTGCTGATAACCCACTGATTTATTTGAAGGTAACATTATTGCTAATGATCTGTCTGCCAGCTCAGTGATTTATTAACTAGGATTCTGGGCTTTGCTTTATGCACCTATTTGCTTTCTACACCTAAAGAGTGTAGAAAGCACAACTTCTAGAGCTGTCTCCTTCCAGAGAGCAAACTGCTTCAGAGCTAACATAGAAACTCACATTAACATGTGAAAAATTCTGTTGGTTTACATCCAAATAAATAGGAGTCTCACAAAACCCCCAAACTGCTTGTCACTTATTTAAAAAAAAGCCTTCTATTGGCAAAAAAAAAAAAAAAAGCTTCTGGACCTTATTCTTTTTTTTCTACACAATAGCAGGATGTTTCTGCTTTCTTTCCCCATCAATATCTGATTTAATGTAACAGGTACCACTGAAAACTCCAACATTCATTTGACTGTAACGGCCAAGAGTTTGCTGATTTGAGCTGTTGAGAAAGGCATTCAGGGAGCTGGCATTCTGCCACCATTTCTATGGTTTGGAAACACCCCCAAAATTAATCCTTACTCTATTTTCATTTAGTATGTGGCACTGCCAAAATATTGTTCGTCTGCTGGAGCTAAATACCTAGTGAAAGTCAGGGGTAAAACGGCAACCTGGAGAAAAAATAAAAGAATCTAAGTGAGATTCACGTCTGTCTGGATTGCATTTTTCACTCTTCTCAGCTATCCTGCCCAATTTATAATAGGTTCATCATTCACAACTGCTTAGCAGTGGGGATTGAGCAAGATGGCAGTGGCTCTGTAATCAAGGGAGGAAGGAGAGCACAGCCTGTTTTGTTATCCCTTCGACAACTTAGACAGTGTGGGGGAGGAGAGGAGGGCGGGGGGATGCTTCTGCAAGAATTTATTCACCATCACGTGCAGGATTATTTTCTGGCGTGAGGGAACAGAGCCACTCCCCAAATCACAGGCTCTAAGAGGCCAACATTTCATAGTAAAGGTTAAATCTTTACCTAGAGCTCTTTACTATTTTTTAAATATTATTGTGTTATGTTAGTCACCATAAAACACATCATTAGTTTTTGATGCAGTATTCCAAGATTCATTGTTTATATACAATACCCAGTGCCCCATGCAATATGTGCCCTCCTTAATACCCACCACCAGGCTCACCCATCCCCTCACCCACCCTCCCCTCCAAAACTCTCAGTTTGTTTCTCAGAGTCCACAGTCTCTCACGTTTCATCTCCCTCTAAGCTCTTTACTTTTTTACTTCAACTAAGAATGGTTTCCCAGTGCAACTACACTGAACTCTGGCACTGCCATTTCATACATTAATAGAACATATTTCAGAGCCAAGGAGGGTAAAAGAAATAGAGACAGTTTTACCTAAAATAAGAGTTATCTTAGAATTGAAAGGGGAGGGTAAAGAAGAGTTACTGTATATATCAGTCTCATTCTGGATGGACTCAAAGAAATGAACTTGCACTAAAGCTATAAGAGTCTATTGGAGCACTGGTTTAAGGCTATTTTTAAAAAAGGACACTTAAAAGTCAGAATTCTTCAAAAATGATACACCTTCATAAGTTAGTAAGTTACCTATCAGAGAAAACTTTCTAAATATTATTAGTTTATTGAGTACTTTGAATAGTATACAAACAAAATTTCTCATAAATCTCCCCTTTGAGCTTCTTTATCAACAGTTGTTTTTGTTTTTGTTGTTGTTTTTGTTTTGTTTTGTTTTGTTTTTCCACTCCTAGATAAAGCCTCATGAAAATACCACTGCATTATTAAGAAGACCCACCCAGTTGATTTCAAAGCTTTATTCTCTTACCTAATTTAAAACTTCTTCCCCTTGGGGTGCCTGTGTGGCTCAGTCAGCTAAGTGTCTAACTCTTGGTTCGGCTCAGGTCACAATCTCCTGGTCCTGAGATCAAGCCCCACCTGAGCTCCACCACACTCACCAGGGAGTCTACTGGACATTCTTTCCCCCTTTCTTTCCCTCCCCCATCTGCTCCTCCTCCCGCTAAAATAGATAAATAAGTAAAATCTTTAAAAAAACAACAAAATTTCTTTCCCTCCTCCCCTCAGAAGCCTATAGTAGAGGGAGGGGAGTGAGGCTGGGGGGAGTGAGAATGGGTGGCTTCTTCACTGTGTGTGCAGTGTCCTACAATTCCTTTTGTGCTCAACAGACTCCCTTGCCCCCCCCCGAGTTGTTACTAAGGGAGGGAGTGGAGGTGAAATACAGAGATCATACTTGATTAGGAAATTTGTCACCTGTGCAGCAAACAGCAAAACATCATCTTAAGGGGCACTTTTGCAAGTACCACAAGCATGTTTCTCCCCATCCAGTTAGGAAGCTCTGAGGGCAGTGTGAGTGAGGCTTTCTATGTTGGGTCACTTATAACTCCCCTTCGGCCCATGACTTTAGAGGCCCACCTAGTCTCTTCCTACTGTCTTCTTGAGTGAAGACTATTACTGGCTCGGTTTCTCTGGCATCTGGGAAACACACACCTTGACCCCTTGTTGAGGACTATGCAGCTCACTCTATCACAGTCATTCCTCTTTCCTCTCCCACCAGGAGTGCTAGAAGTCAGCAGCTCACTTTTAAACTTTTTCAGATATGCGTCAGTCTTCATATCCCTTAAACTTGAGAAGACAAATATATTCCTCACATTGTTCTTGGAAGCCCCTCTCATTTGGCTTGTGATTAGGGGGAAGCAGATCACTCAATATCTCTTCCACTCCTTGAAAGGGAGTGATCATTGGGAACACACACAACCATGCTCCCACCAACAGACTGTATCTTTTCTCTTCTGCCCTCAAAGGTATTCTGAGTTGAGAGAAAAACTGGTTTCACAATCTTAATATACCCCACATTGATAGATTGACCTGTTATTCTAAGCCACTGAGGTCTCTGAGATAGTAGAAAAAGTTGCATTTAACAGTTGCATTTAACCCCTGCTGTTTGACAAGTACAGAAGGTCAAATACATGGTAGAAAATGCCAAAAGATGTTGATCTCATGGAACTTTTAACCTTAGGATAACAATGAGATGCCTTAGGAAACCGTAAAATACCACATTTATAAACAGCACCTTCTCTAGCCAAACGTACTGATTCTTGATTCATCTTTTATGTCAAAAAATTTATGTATATATTAATTGTTTAGGATTACATAATAATAAGCTAAAGATTCTATGCTTTAGTCCACTGGTTCTCAACGGTTTCACATTTCATTTATTTCAATTTTTTAGCATTATAAACAGCTGTGTGATTAAGATCTTCATTTATTTTTTTCTTTAATTCGATTATACACTCAGGACACAATCCTAGAATGGCATTCTATGTAAAAGGCTATCATGCTTTTAAGACTTTTTAAAAATAAAATATGAGATTTCTCTGTAGAAGAGTAAGAACAATGTAGTTCTGATAATTAAATTCCTTTAGCATTTGCTAATCAAGAGGCTTAGATGAAATTAGAAATGTGATTTGGAGAAGGGATTTAATCCATTAGGAATATGCTAAAAATAACATGTATTGACAAAGTAAATATATACTTTGTCTAACTAATAGTCATTATCTCAACTGGGTTGTGATTTGTTAAAATAAAGTTCATGAAATATTTGTCACAAGTACCTGCAACATGCAAACATAATTTTTAGAGAGTTGTAGTACATTGTTAAACTTGAAAAACATTTTATAAAAATGTTCAGAATGCTGTAAATCCAGGCAAAATCTATGTTTTGCTTTTTATAAGATNGTCCCACATGGGGCTCCCTGCTCAGCGGAGAGCCTGCTTTTCCCTCTCCTTCCGCCTCCCTCTGCTTGTGCACTCTTCTCTCTCTCTCTCTCCCTAACTCCTTCTCTGTCAAATGAATAAATAAAATCTTAAAAAAAAAAAAACTTCCTAACAGCCTACTACAGAAAGGACATTATAGAAAACAGGTTAATGTCCTTTTCTATGTATTTCAAGAGAATCTTGCTTTGTCTCCTGTGAGAAGCAATTTCAAATGATGGAAAATCAATCCTTCAATCCACCCAACACTCCCACCCCCCACACACAGAAAGAAGATAATTCCTGAGAATTCCGTCTACCATGGTCCATATGGTTCTAGCTTCCATTTTAAGTATCAGTCTAGGGAAGTCAACACTTCAACAGACTGTATCAAACGCTTTGACCAAGAACTTGCTGGTGAAAACATTTGATTCATCTGTTAACAAAGACAACGGTCATTGATTCAAGCCCTTAAACAGAAAAAGAGATACTTTGTTTAGAAATTCTTATTTCCTACCTTCCAAATGAAAGAACTGAATTTACCTGTTAGACTACAGCAAATCATTTCCACGAAGTCGTAGTAATTATCAAGCAGTAACACTGATATACTAAAGATTAGTCACATTTAACTACTATGTGTCTTAGCTCAGAATGAGATTTGTCCTTCGTGCCATCACCACACAGAAGGGTCAATTCCCGCCTTTCAAATGTCCCAAAATGTAGACAGATATATAATGGTCCCTACATGGAAAGGAAACTCACCAACCTGTAGAATGATGATTTCAGAGACTGAATATGAATCTCATGGGCAGTGAGTAATTTTTTTTAAAAAGATTATTTATTTTAGAGAGAGAGACAGACACAGAGCACAAGTAGGAGGCGTAGCGAGAGGGGGAGAGAATCACAAGCAGACTCTGTGCTGAGCCCAAAGTCCAAGGCAAGGCTCCATCTCATAACCCTGAGATCATGACCGGAGCCAAAACCAAAAGTCAGATGCTTAACCAACTGCACCACCCAGGCAACACTGGACAGTAAGTCTTAAGTCCAGTCTGTCAAAGATTCATGCCATGGCATAGGGAAAGGAAAGTTGTTTCAACCCTTTGGATCTCAGAATCTTCATCTACAAAAGGAAGTTGGCCAATCATTCCTAAGGATCCTTGCAACTCTAACATTAAACAACTCCAGGAGTAAAAATAAATTTTATGTACTATCAGGAAATCAGGAAAATTCCCTGGAGAGATATACACTGGATAAGAGAGACAGAAAGAAGCTGGCCAGAACTGTATCGATTGTCCTTAAAATTGATGGAAAAACCACCTTCCTTTGTAACACCGACATTTATTTGAAAACTTTTAAGCCCCTCCAACACTGTGGTCAGTCTCAAGTTGAAGTTTTTCTTTCAGGTATATTTGAAATTCTTATATTTTATATTATTTGAGTAAGTCTCAGATATCTTTTTTACATGACATTTTTAAGAATATGGACAAAATGTGATTTCAAAACCCTTTTACTCCAGAAGAGTATACCCAAACAACAACAACAACAAAAATCTTGATTTTAAAGACAAAAATGTATACAGAATGCTTTCTTTTGCTTAAAAAAGTCTTTCTACTGCAAATAAATACGTAACATTGAACTAAGCTATATAAAATATGAATGGAAAATTTTCTTTTGAAAAAAATATGTAATTTTAATTTTGGTGACCTAGTCACAGTTAAAAGAAGTCTCTATAAGTATATACCATGTTCTTAATTAATGGAGCACATTACATTCATATATAAATCTTCTCACAATAGGAAGAAATGTTTAGTTTTGAAGTCTCAAAAAGAATTTAATTTAGAAAGATAGCAATGATTGTTTTCCACGATTGCTGGTGTGACACTAAGAGTAAGTATGGACTAGTGAAGCTCTACAGAATCTGACCAAGAAATAGAACACGTTGTTGTGGAGATAAGGCTTTTAATAACTATCATGAAAAAGGACATGATCTGTTGCTCTGAATATCTTTAAGAATTAGAAAAAATTAGAAAATTTGCAATGACGTGGATGGAACTAGAGAGCGTAATGCTAAGTGAAATTAGTCAGTCAGAGAAAGACAACGACCGTATGATTTCACTCATATGTGGAGTTTTAAGAACTAAAACAGATGAACAAAGGAAAAAAAGAGAGAGAGAGAAACAGAGAAAAAGACTCTTAACTATAAAGAACAAACTGAGACCGCCTGGGTGGCTCAGTGGGTTAAAGCCTCTGCCTTCAGCTCAGGTCATGATCTCAGGGTCCTGAGATCGAGGCCTGCATCAGGCTCTCTGCTCAGCAGGGAGCCTGCTTCCTCCTCTCTCTCTCTCTCTCTCTCTCTACCTGCCTCTCTGCCTACTTGTGATCTCTCTCTCTCTGTCAAATAAATAAATAAAATCTTTAAAAAAAAAGAAAGAAAGAACAAACTGATGGTTACCAGAGGAGAGGTGGGTGGGGGTATAGGTGAAACAGGTGATGGGTATTAAAGAGCACGTATCATTGTATCATCGTGATGAGCACCGAGTGATGTATAGAATTGTTGAATCACTATATTGTACACCTGAAACTAATAGAACACTGTACGTTAACTATACTGAAATTAAAATTAAAAACCTAATAAATTTAAAAATTCTTTTATTAATTAAAACCAACTAGAAAACTATGAAATAGATCAGATATACAGCATCATCTGGAGATGGAAATATTTAAGCATGAACATATCCTTACAGCTGAAGGAGTCTGTATGAGATGGAATTCAAATATAAAATAAAGCAACTGGATTTGCTCTGAAAGCACAGATTCTAGTCCCTCTTCCAGCAAGTCAGGAGTAAATAAATGGTACATCCTCCAGTTTACCGAATGACTAAAAGATTCATCTCCCTCTAGCTCTACAGTGCTTTTCAGATGCTCAAAGGGGAGTAAAGACTAATGGAGCTAATGAAACAAAAGATGCTTTATTTTAATATTTTTGACTACTAACAGATCCCAAACTGATATTTCTTTTTCAAGGAGTGATTTAAAAGGAAATCAGATAGCATCAAACAACATTTTTAGCACATGATTCTCCTCTATATTACCTTTCACCAGCTCGTTCTCTTGCCCCCATTCCCTCAA
The DNA here is from genome assembly GCA_002007465.1 of Ailurus styani. Classification (NCBI taxonomy): domain Eukaryota; kingdom Metazoa; phylum Chordata; class Mammalia; order Carnivora; family Ailuridae; genus Ailurus; species Ailurus styani. Next base: position 1,105,561 of record LNAC01000494.1, on the reverse strand, counting down.
CCCCATCCCAACACACCCCAAATCGAAACCACTGGCGCCTTTGCACAGAGGGGAAATGTGCATGCAGCACAGATGGACTGCTGCCTTTGGGATTTGAATCACCCAAACCATCTGAGTTAATTACATCAACTGATGTAACCTAATTCCTTTAAAAGAGATGTCTGGCTGTGAAGAATTTTGAAAGGATATTTAAAGCTTTCCTTAGCTCCCTGGAGAGGATTTGAAATTAGGAAGATATTTCTACCTAAGAAAATCACTGTATCTTTGCAAATTCAACATTTCCATGCTCTTTACTCACTCATAGTTTTCTGTATTCTTTTAACAATTTGGACCTCTTACAGAACCTCCTAATAATATAGTTATGAAACTTTCATTAATAAGAGAAAGGAAGATAGTACTTTGCCAGTAAAGCAACAGTAAGCCATGTTATGTAAACAACAACAACAAAAATAACTGTTATCCCCCAAACCTTAAGATACCCTTCATCAGGCAACTGTCAGTTCTATAAAGCCATTTTTTCCCAATTATTTTCTCACAAAGGGTAAGTTATCTCAATGGTTTCCTGAGCTCTTTACTGCTGGCTATGTCCAAGGGTTGCTATCAGCTCTATGAATCTGTTTTCTGGTGCACAGATGGTAGGAGTGATTGTTTTGAAAACAATTTCTTGCATGGCCACCCCTCCAAAACCACCCAAAGCAAAATCTATCCCACACTTCTGTATTTACACTTTGAGAAAAATCTCCAAAGTTACAAGGATTTATGATACCACCAGCATGTTTTTTGCATGGTGGAGTCAAGCCATCCTAAATATTGCTTAAAACATTTTAATTTGCCTAGCCATGACTGGACTGGAAAATCAGAGCAATGGCCTGGACACTGAACAAAGGAAACAGCATCATTAAACTACAGTAATTCTTTAATTCTGTCCACTAAAACAAATGCATTTTTATGGTACTCAAAATGAAAACCTGCCATGCTGGCAGAGAAATTGGTGAGAGTGAACATGAGCATAAACACATATCTAGTAAAGATAACTATGAGACTCATCTTTTTAAAATTCCAGTTGTGGAATAGGGTTAAATCATAAACACAACTCAGGAAATTCAATTAAAGTCGACAGCACATACTTAACTTATGTGACTTTAATAAAAAGGGCATGGCTCGGTGAGCTGAGGAGAAGAACGTCAGGTTTAACTCAGCATTCCACGTTTATAATATTCTAAAAATACAGAAAATTCAAAGAACATCTTTCCCCACGAAATCCTAATTAATGGGTGGGAGAAGGAGACTGGTGGAAAGTTTTACAGAAAAGCACAATGCCTTCAGGAAAAACTCACCAATACATAAAATATAATATCTGATCATACACAGAAGCCACGAAACAGTATGTCAAGAAAAAGTAAGTGAATGTCCTATTCAAGCTAAAGATGAACAGGAACCCTCATTAGCATATGATGTGCATGTGTTCGTTTTGAAGGGCTATCAAGGGTAGTACCTCTGAGGATAGCTGGAGGTCTGGTGTTTCAGAGTCTGGTGAGTCCGTTGTCACCTGTTGTGAACAACGCAAAGATGAGGTTTCTTGGAAACGCTGACAGTTTAGTGGGGTTAATTTTAAGTTCTAGATAAATACAATCTCTGGTCATCACAAGCACTCAGATGAAATATTCATCTCAGTTTCTATCTCACTCTGAATCATGGAGCCCTAAGTGACAAAATGCAAGTAAAACTAGGCTGAAGCAAAATACATAAGTTAATCAACTCATGTAACTGGAATCTTAAGAGGTAGAACTGAATTTTCACAAAACCGTAAGCAGAAATTTCTTGCTATCTCAACTCTAGTTCTCTTTGCCTGACTTTGTCCTGCATGTGGGTTCTCCCGTCCTCGAAGGCAAAGTGACTGTGAAAGATATAGTCTCAAAATTTTCTGATTTAGCATAGCTTCCCCTCCACAACTGCGTAAAGCAGGAAAGGTATACCTCTCCCAAGAAAGGAGTGCGGGAAGATGAAAACAACAGGTCCGGGGCGCCTGGGTGGCTCAGGTGGTTAAGCTCTGCCTTTGGCTCGGGTCATGATCTCAGGGTCCTGGGATCGAGCCCCGCATCGGGCTCTCTGCTCGGCGGAGAGCCTGCTTCCCCCTCTTTCTCTGCCTGCCTCTCTGCCTGCTTGTGATCTCTCCCTCTGTCAAATAAATAAATAAAATCTTAAAAAAAAAAAAAAGAAAGAGAAAGAAAAGAAAACAACAGGTCCCGTAGAGTAAGTCTAATGAGCCACATATTTAAATCTAAGCCACTTTCAGGATACTCCTTCAGGGTCCTACTATCAAACACAGGCAGAGCATGATTATATTAAAATTTCTTCAGAAGAGAGTGGCAAAGCAATGCCCCCCCAAACACACACGTGCATGCGTGCACAGACACACACACACACACACACACACACACACACACACACACACACACACAAAACTAGGGAATCCCTTTTACAATCAATCAGGCAAGCCAAAGTGGACTGTGACTCTCAACTAGATTCCCCTTCCCTCCAACCTCACCTGACTACTTCAACAGGTGAGAGGAGGTGATGGGCAGCCCTGCCACCATCCCTATTTTATCACGATAAGATCTGTGTTTACAGAAAAAAGTAGAGTTCTAAAATTCAACAATGAAAGCAATTGTTGCCTTCTGGTAAGTAGAAGAGTGAAAATTATACACCTAGAAGTCAACTGTAGAAATTGAAATTCAACCTCTGTGAAAGTGAAGGGCAGAGTGTACATGCATTCCACAGCAAGCAAGAACTTTAGATGACAAGGTCCCAACACTGCTACTCCATATTTTCACTGTTTCCTTTGAGGTCAGCCTCTTCCATGCCTTTTCCTAGCCCAGAGACAACTACTGGTAGCTTTAGCAAAACTTACACACTTAAACAGAAACATTTTTCACCAATGACCTATGACCCCAACAGGTGTACCAGCCAGTTCAGAGAAAGATTTACATTCAGAATGTCTACTTTGAGTTCTTCTAATCCAACCAAATGCCATCAAATCTGGCTAGTTAGACAGTTTGCTTCCAGAAAAGATATGCCTAGCTCAAGTATCTTTGGGAAACACCCTGGAAATAGTATATCTTTAATCAGGATAACAGAACATCTCCTTTCTGTTTACCCCAATTCAGGACCATAATGGATGTTTTCAATATTTAGCAGTTACCAGAGTTTTAGGTTAATGCAAATTCAGTTTGGGAATATGCTCAATTTTTATTCCTTTTCATCTGAAACAATTTCTATCCATTTATCTTCTACCTAATTTCCCTCCTAAATGTCACTACATTATTTTTTGAAAGGAATCTTCCAAATTAAGCTTCTCTTCATTCAGTAGTAGTGTAGCTGTGCTATGCCTCTCCTATTAGTAGAAAAGCCAAAATTAAAATTTATAGCAGAATCAGTACAAGAATACCCAACATGACCAGGCCTCATTAAAAATCCATGAATGGGTCAAAAACAAAAAAGATTACCAAAAAAAGCAATTGTATATAAGTAAAGTACAAATGAAAAGCAATTAAATGAAAACTAACAAAGATTTCTTGCATGTATTGGGGAAAATCAGTTTTAAAAACCAAAGTACCCTCAAAATTCACCCTGACACAATTCCAGACTTCAAGCTCTATTACAAAGCTGTCATCATCAAGACAGTATGGTACTGGCACAAAAACAGACACACAGATCAATGGAACAGAACGGAGAGCCCAGAAATGGCCCTCAACTCCATGGTCAACTAATATTCAACAAAGCAGGTAAGAATGTCCAATGGAAAAAAGACAGTCCCTTCAACAAATGGTGTTGGGAAAATTTGACAGCCACATGCAGAAGAATGAAACTGGATCATTTCCTTACACCACACACAAAAATAGACTCAAAATGGGTGAAAGACCTCAATGTGAGACAGGAATCCATCAAAATCCTTGAGGAAAACACAAGGTAGCAACCTCTTCAACCTCAGCCGCAGCAACTTCTTCCTAGGGACATCACCAAAGGCAAGAGAAGCAAGGGCAAAAATGAACTATTGGGACTTCATCAAGATGAAAAGCTTTTGCACAGCAAGGGAAACAGTCAACAAAACCAAAAGACAACCAACAGAATGGGAGAAGATATTTGCAAATGACATATCAGATAAAGGGCTGTATCCAAAATCTATAAAGAACTTATCAAACTCAACACCCATAGAACAAATAACCCAGTCAAAAAATGGGCAGAAGACATGAACAGACATTTCTCCAAAGAAGACATCCAAATGGCCAACAGACACATGAGAAAGTGCTCAACATCACTCGGCATCGGGGAAATACAAATCAAAACCACAGTGAGATACCACCTCACACCAGTCAGAATGGCTAAAATTAGCAAGTCAGGAAATGACAGATGTTGGTGAGAATGTGGAGAAAGGGGAACCCTCCTACACTATTGGTGGGAATGCAAGCTGGTGCAGCCACTCTGGAAAACACTATGGAGGTTCCTAAAAAGTTGAAAATAGAGCTACCCTACGACCCAGCAATCGCACTACTGGGCATTTACCCTAAAGATACAAATGTAGTGATCTGCAGGGGCACGTACACCGGATGTTTATAGCAGCAATGTCCACAACAGCCGAACTATGGAAAGAACCTAGATGTCCATCAACAGATGAATGCATACAGAAGATGTGGTATATATATACACAATGGAATACTATGCAGCCATCAAAGGAAATGAAATCTTGCCATGTGCAACGACGTGGATGGAACTAGAGGGTATTATGCTAAGTGAAGTAAGTCAATCAGAGAAAGACAACTATCATATGATCTCTCTGATATGAGGAAGTTGAGGGGCACAGTGAGGGGTCGTGGGGGGTAGGGAGGGAAAAAATGAAACACGATGCGATCAGGAAGGAGACAAACCTTAAGAGACTCTAAATCTCATGAAACAAACTGAGGGTTACTGGGGGGTGGGAGGGTTGGGATAGGATGGCTGGGTTTTGGACATTGGGGAGGGTTTGTGCTATGATGAGTGCTGTGAAAGGTGTAAGCCTGATGATTCACAGACCTGTACCCCTGGGAATAATAATAATAATAATAATTCACTGTGACAAATGTATTTTTGGGTGGATGAAAAGGCTTTCTTTTGTGACTTGTAATACATTGATTTTCAGAAAGGAAGAACACATTAATGCCTGTATGAGGAATTTAGCCTGTGTGTGTGTATGTGTGTGTGTGTGTGTGTGTTCGTATGTGTGTGTGTGTGTGTGTGTGTCTGCTTTTGCCGATTTTGACTTATGATATTCTACACAAATACGGTGAGGCAGAGGGAGCTTTTCTGTGACAATGTGGTGAGATTAGAGCTAAACTGCTGCTCCTAATCCTGGGTTCAGTGAGGTATAATCTAAAGTTTTCCACTTTCTAGTAAGGCCATCCTGGAGTGAAATCTCACTTAGACTTTATAGAAGATACACATCCTCATCAAGTTACTTAAACTCTCTGAACTTCAGCACCTTCACCTGCAAAACAGAGATAACAACTAATGGTGGTGTTGCAAAAATTGAGCACATTAATGCCTAGTGGTGATTAGCTCATTTTAAATAAATTACTACTAGTATTCTTAGAGTTAGCAGAGAGCTCATTTAGTTCTTTTAGTCCAACTTTGGACCCAAGGCAGGAATTACCCTCACAAAAATTTCATGACGGATGACCCTATAACCTCCAGTGAAGGAGAATGCAGTATTTAAAATACAGCCATTCCATTTATGTAAATATTTCCCATATAATAAGCCCCCAAACTACCTTCCCATAACCCAAATCCATAGCCCTAGTTCAATCCTCTAACATTAAATAGTCCACTTAATCCCTTCCCTTTATGATAAATCTTAAAATATTTGAAGACTATAAAATTGAAGAAATTATTAGAGCAATAACTGCCCTAAAGAGAAAGTCTTTTCTCACCAAAACTAAGTATTTCTATGTCATTGTTTTAAGACCTTTGGATATTCTGGTTGCTTTTCCTTGGATATACTCTAGTTGACAAAGTATTTTATTTTTGTAATTCTATAATGTTCTCCCTAATAGAGTGACTGTTTTTCTTTCTTTTAGTGACTGCACTTAAAATTTTGATTTTCATAATTCAAATGGAATCTGTGTTATCCACCTTGAAAAATCCACATATCTTAGAATATTTTAACCCTAATCATCTCCTTCCAAAGTTACATGCTTTTGATGATCAGTATTTTAGTTTTATATTTTCTTAAATCCACATATTCAGCATTATTATTATTGCTGCTTTAGGCAGTCAAATGTTTGATGGAATGTTCTGTTCTCCCCATTAATTTTGCATGTGAGACACTCCTTCTATGACATTTCCTTTTTCCTGAAGTATATCGTTTAGAGATGCCTTTAGTGGGGTTTTACTGATAGTATAATCTCTGTTTTTATTTTTCTGAATATGTTCTTAAAAGATAATTTTTAATACATAAACAATTCAAGTGACAAGAATTTTCTCTCACTACTTTGAAAACAAGATTCCACCATCTTTTGCCTTCCACTGCTGCACATAAAATGACTGCTATCAGTCTATTTAGAATATTTTTAAAAATCTTCTCTGGTCTCTGCTATTCTGTAGTTTGACTTTGATATGTAGGTGCATAAATTTCCCTTTATTATCCTGTTTGGGATTTTGGGGGATTCCTAAAGCTAATGATGGATGCCTTTCTCAATTCTGGAAAATTTTCGGCCATCATATCTTCACATATTTAATCCCCCTCACCTTATCTAATAGGTATTTCCTTATACTCCAATTAAATATATGTTAAACGTTCTCATTTTCCCCTTTTATTTTAACCTTTTCATATCTTCTATCATTTTGCCTTTACATTACATTCTGAGAAATTATTTCAGCTCTTACAGTTTACTAATCCCTCCAATTATACCTAATCTGCCATTTAGACCTCCCATGAGTATTTTTTCTTTTCTTTTTTTTTTAGTTTATAGAGGTTCTGTTTACTTCTTTTTTTTTTCTTTGCATTTTAATTTCTATCTTTCATTTATTTAAACATGTGAAATAGGTGTCCAGAATACCAAAAAATATAATGGTTGGGAGCTGGGTTCTGACCTTAGACTACTCAGGTTCAAATACCAACCCTCCCACTGAAACACTGAGTCTGGTTCTGCTGTTTCTTATTTCTGCTGATTCTTCCTTATACTGTATTGTTTGTTATTTTTGATTGTTGTTACTTATTCAATGGGAGTTTACCTATGGAAATTCTATGAAAGTTGAGTAAAGAGTAGGTTCCTCCAGAGAAAATGTTCATTTCCTTCTGATGGTGCCTGGAGGTTCTACCAGTTTGTGGTTCTGTTAAAGGAGTTACTCAGAATGGAGTTTTTCTGATAGCATGGATTATCTGGCTTTGAACCTTAAACTCAGGTGAGGTAAGCCATGAAATATGAATCATCAGAGATAATATTTTCCCTACTGCCCAGGTTGTCTTAACATCTCCCTCTGTTAAGTAAAATTTTAAGTTTATTTTTTAGCTGAAGGTACAGTCTCTTTCATTTCTGGCATATGAAAGATACTTTATATCTTAATTTAATTATCTACCATATCAATTATATGTATCAAATTTGAACTATTTATTAATATCATCCTCCAAAGCACAGGCAAAAACACTGACACTTCTATTTCAGGCATGGCCAATACCACTAGCTATCCATTAGACACCCAAATTAGCCTTTGTATAAATCACATCAATATTTTTTTTCTTTCTACAGAATCACTCCAGTAATGTATCAACAGGCTATTACTTGGCGCATCATTTTTAAAAAAACTTCTTGGAGCCTCATACCCCATTTCTCTCCTTTAGAGCAAAAGTCTGTGAACACATTGTTTATACCCGTTGTCCTCAACCTATTTTCTCACATTCCATCATAAATCTATTGCAATAAGCTTTTTCCCTCACTGTTTCACTGAAGCTGCTTTTATGAAAATCATCAATAACCTCCACCTTGCTAATGCTTTCTTTTCACTGACCTGTCAACTGACTGACAGAGTTTATCACTCGGCGGTGAATACTACTACAGCCTAGTTTTTTCTACCTCTCCTTGCTGTTCCTGTTCAGTCTCCTTCACTGGTTCTTCTGCATCTCCCTGACCTCCGGTGCTAGGCATTATAAACCAGAGATCTCAGTGTTGATCCTTAATCTAATTATAAAAGAGATTAATATCATTACTTCTACCATAAGCCAAAGACAATATTTAGATTTCAAAGTTTTTCACTACTTTACCTCATGTACTTTTCATAGGAATCCGGCAAACTAAATTTTATCAATCCAATTAATAATTCTTAACAGATGATTTTGAGCCCTTTTGTAAGCATATGGTTATCAATTTATCAAGAACAAGTCTTTTTCCAGGCAAATCTGATCTCCTTTATTGCTAGGTGTGTTTGATGTATAGATCAGAGGAACATTACAGACATAATTAATTGTGTTTTCACCAAGTTTTCAGATACTCACTCCTGACATTTTTTAGAGAAGAAACAATTAAATAGCTAGGAAGTTGAAAAATCATATGCAATGAGTACTGATGAATGGATCTAAATAAAAAACAGAAGGGTGTCTTTAGTGCCATTCTGTAGCTGTGTTCCTTGTTTCATTCATTAATTGGTTAATCAACCATACTTAAATATGTATTAAATGTCTATTTCTAGGCACTATGTTAAGTGATGGGTATATAAAGCTATGAACACATAAAAAAGAAATTCCTGGCTTTGTGTCTCCCCACATTTTAATGGGAGAGACAGGCAAAAAAAAAAAGATAAAATGTATATTATTTAGTAATAAGGGCTAAGGATAATAAAAGCAGAGAAGGGTGATGAGATGTATGTGTGTGAAGGACTAATTATAGATAGAGTGGCTTGCATAGGACTTAGAATTATAATACGTGAAACTAAAGAAGGGAAGGAGGGTGGAAGGGAGCCTCCTACTGCTTTACTCACCATTGCACCATTTAACATGATGGCTAGCACAAACTGGTGCTCGATAACATTTTTGAATAAATGAACAAATAACTAAAGTTTGATTATCTGCAAAGGCCTTCATCCTATTAACCATATCAGAAACTTACAAATCATTTCCTGTAGAAAAGAGTCATCTGGCTTTTATTTTTCACTTGTACCTTCTGATGACTCCACAGAGCCACAAAGCGGAGGAAGTAGTAATTCTTTAGCCATAACAGCTGCTCTTGGAGTGTCACCTGTTGTTATTTCCCCTTTTCCTAAAGATGTTTTGAGAAAGGACCCCGCATGCTTTGTTAAGACATGGATTAGCTGGAGCTGAAGGTGTGATATATCTGGCAGCATGATTCAATATTAGTGCTTTTATTCCTTTTGAGGTTCGGTAGCTATGTTATGTAGTGATTTGATGTGTAGTCAATCCTGAGGGTTTTTTGGAAGAGGCAGGGGAGGGGAGGATGAAAGAGGTCCTACTGACTCCACAGATAAAATACAACCAAGCTAATAATGTCTTTTGAAAAAGGGTGAAATAAATATCTCCAACGACTTTCAAAATGTCCTTTAATACTGATAAGCTTTTTCCTCAAGGGTTTCACCAAGGTTTCTCAAGCTCATGGTTTTTTTTAAAACAGCCTGGATTTCCCCAGGAGAACTGACATGTCACCAATGTTCTTTGTCTCAATGTCTAGCACACTGGCAGTACACTCAGCAGGCGCTCTCACTCTTTCTTCTTTGGACAGCTTGAAATGGTAAAAAAATGGAAAATATGAAAAAAAGCTGTTATGACTACCTCTATAACAGCAGCAGCCTTCGGGGAATTATCTTCCATTTCTTGTAATTAAACTGCTTGTGATTTTTTTTAATACACTTACATCATGCTAACCTGCCAAAACAAATTCAACAAAGTTAAATTTTCCTAAAACTGACTAAAATTGAAAAGTCAGCAATCCCCAAGCAGGACAGAAGTGACAGGGTTGGCCATGTTGTTTTGCAGAGCTTTACCCTAACCAGCAGAGACTACGGTGATCATAAACTGGAGAGGAGATGAATCATAGAGGTCCTGACATTAATCTATAGGATACTGGTCTTTCTGATTTTTAACATATGTCATATGGTCAAAGAACATAAAGGGCTCTCTTTCCTTTATATCTACATCCCAGTGACAAATGGCCTTTACCATATTTTATAACCCACATTTTTATATCAAACTCCTAAAGAATAAATGTAACATAAATGGGAACAGCAGAGTGTAGTCTCTTGCCTAAGACAGTCATTAGTCCAAAAATCAGATTTTAGTGAACACCACCCTACCCATTCCCCATTAGTCCTGAGATTCAGATTCCTGTCAGCAAAATATAGTCCACATATAATATCTGTGCTCACCTAGTTGCGGTAAAGCATGTTGAGATCGCTAAAAGAAATACATGACTTTAAAGTCAAAATATTTGGGACGTCTGGGTGGCTCAGTCAGTTAAGTGTCTGCCTTCAGCTCAGGTCATGATCCCAGGGTCCAGAGATCCAGTCCCACAACCAGGGAGCCTGCTTCTCCCTCTGCCTGCCGTTCCCCCTGCTTGTGTTCTCTCTCTCTGACAAATAAATAAAATTGTTAAAAAATAATAAAAAAGTCAAAATATTCAAAACAATGTAAACCTTTAAGTTAAACTACAGTAAATAAGAATGGGTATTCATTAGAAGAAGGTTGGTTTTGTAATACCACCATCTGGAAAATTTACGTACTCCAGAAGCATAATTCATGAACACAAAAAGTTAATATACTAAGTAGTCTTCATAGTATGTCTTCTTAGGAACACTAATAGATAAAAACTTTGTTGCCCTGGTTATATTTGTTTTATGTACTTCAAGTCAGTAAATGTTCTTCCTTGTTCTATAAATTGTTTATTTTTACCAACTTGGGTTTCTCTCTCAATAAAAAGGAGTTTGGGGTTTAATACTAATATTAATATTTTCTACACACTTGTGCACTTTTTCCATTGCTGTAGTCAGAGGCATATTATCAATTTCCATAAAGAGAAGTCAAAGAGCCTAAACAATGTCAATAATATTACCAAAATCTGGGTAAAGTTATTTTCATTTCATAAGCTAGATGAGGTAAACACTTTTAAACCTACCAATGAACTATTTACTGCCTTCATATTTGGTTTTCTAATTTTGATTTTAATATATTTGTTTGGACATTAAACTCTGTTCTTCACCAAGGAAAATTAAGGGAGGGGAGGCTATGGGGGACTATTAGAGATAATCTGCCAGAACCACGTCATCACTCCTTGAGTGAGTCTACCAAAATTCTCTATTCTGCCTTTAACTACCTTTGTGATCTTGGCCAGTGCATTTGTTCATCAGATTCTGATCTGTAAAAGGAGGGGGTCGATCAGCATACTACCCAAGGTTGCTTTCAGCTTCGAGGGAAGCTAAATTCTTCAACGTTTTTTAATGAATTGACTTTCCAAGAACTGACAGGGCTAAGGAAGCCAGGTTTCTGATCCTACTCTATCCCAAACGTGCCAAGGTTTTTAATCACTGCCACATACGTGTCTCCTTCTGAGGGAAATCCCTGTTTAGAGCTCTCCAGATGTAGCCTCATGGAAGCCAAAATGGACAGAAACCAAATGGTCACTTGGTCCACAGGTAGGAATCCAGACACTGGCTATGACCTGTTACAACTAATTGAGCATGACCAGTAAGATTCTCTGAATACTTAAAAATTTGAATTAGAGGAAGAAAAATAAATCAAGTATAAATCAAGTATTCATTTAATTTAGAGATGGATACTCATTATAAACAGAAATGCTAGAGAGGCCATAGTAGATTATGTGGAAGCTCAAGAAATTTGAAACAATCTTATCCAAATATTAGGGAAGTTTGTTCCTCCGTACTATATTAATTAGACTTCTTGATATTAGCAAGTAAATAAAAGGTTTGGAACTCTGAGATGGACATCTTTAGAAGATTATTTCAAAAGGCCCCTTGTTTTCAACTCAAGATAGTATTAAAAAATAATGAGCTATTAGTCACAAGGCTTGTGAATAATCACAGCCCTCTGTGGGGATATTTCCCTCTGTGACCATTTGAGAAGTGTAAGTACAGATTGGAGACATCCCTGCCTTAGTAGAGCCAAGCCTAGACATGTCCTGATATGGGTTCTCTTATTTGGAATGACCTGCCTCCCTCTTTCACACCCAAGATGATCAACAGAAATTATTTCAATTACAACTTCTCCACTCTCAGCTGCAGCACGAAAGAGTGACCTTCCACTCTGTCTAGCAGAGAAATTACAAAGTAACAATATAAAAATTCTCATGACAAGATGTAAAATCTGTCCTTACTATAAACCTGCATTTTCTGAGGTAATCAGTGATTTTCTGATCAGGCTCTTAAAAACAAAAGAGACAAGTTAAGATAATAACTCTCAAATCAATGATGTAGGGTACTTTAATGAAGGAAAATTGAAGAATTGCGGACTTAGATGGTCATTAAAGAACTAATTGAACCCTTTGCCTGCAAACTTACACCATATAAAATGGACGACTGTTGTTCCCATTCTGAGAACTCTTTGGTAAGGGTGTTCCCAGTGAATATAAAATCTTCCCAAATCATGGTAATTGAAAGTCGTCTAGGAAGTGGTCCAGAAGGTCATTAACCTTGACCTTCTCATTTCCACAGCTCAAGCTTCCTCCTGCCTAATCCCAAAATGTAGGTCAAGTTGACCTGAGAGGGGCGAGATTGATCTATTACCACTCTGGGACTTTAGTGCCAACCAGAGCCATCTCAGTTAAGAACTCCAAGACAGTTAAGGGTCCAAGGCAGCATCCAAAATTACCCTTTATGGGCAATGAGTTTCCTCCATTGCTTCCTTGATTGACTCAGTCAAAGTTGATTGTGAAGTGCTTATAATTTTTCAAACACTGCTTTGGGGACAGGGAATATAAGATAGTAAAACAAGATCTCTGCTATTAGAGCTCTTACATTCAATATGGGAGAAAAAAAGAAAAAACAAATAGATGAATAAATGAGAATATACAGAGAGTAGCATTTATGAGGCCTGGGTGTCTTCTTCAGATTATGATGCTGACCTTTTAAGAGGTCAGGGTCTGAAATAATGAGAAAGGGTGTCAAGAAAGTTTTAAAATATACTGTTTTGTTTTGTTTTGTTTTGTTTTATGATCTGTACCCCAGTGCCTATTTCTAGAGCAACACCTGGGAGGTCCAGGACAGGTAAGACCAGCATACTGGCCTCTTCCTTTTAGACACAAGTCTGATTTTGTCCTTAAGATGCCCATGCCTACTATAAGTGCCAGAGGACTAGGGCCATGTGGATGAATGGCTCTTGGCTGGCTACATCCTTTGTGCCCTACAAGCCTGAATCTAGACTCTTAGGAAGGGGGAGTAAAACAGCACCTTTGTCCACTGCAGATAGAGAGGATACAGAATATTTCTCCACTTTCTATTTGGTGCCAAACCACCTTGGAAAAAGTGAAAGACCTAGGGGATGAAAAGTTGTCCCTTCATTTTCTAGGGTAATCATTTATAATCCCCCATATTAAGAGGCCTACTTTATTATTCCACAACTAAGTTAATTTCAAAACCTTTTCTCCACAGTGCTCCTAATAAGAAGCAGATGTGGGAACCACCTCAGAACCAGGAGAACCCCTCTTTCCTATCTCTCCCAACCTCTGTCTGTTGCAAATAAGCCAAATTTAAACCAGCAATCATGCATGTTTCCAATCAGCACTCCAACTTTCTCCCTATGGAAGTAACTCCTTGGCTTGCATAAGGGAAGGAAATGTTTCCTTCAAAAAGCAATGCCAGGACAGGGAGCAGCTTATTCTCACGATATTTAACAGGCTAACCAGTCAGTGCAGGGAAAAAAAAAAAAAAATCGACGCAGGAGCAGCCAGAGAAAGACAGGAGAGGCCCTATGCCAGCAGAAACAATGAGAAAGACAGAAGAGAACTGGGGAAAACATTTATAAAGTTGGAGAACATAAAGCTTGTCTTCCTAGTAGCCCACCCTACTATGGATCCTAAAGGAGTGTAGTTCATGGTGAGAGGTGCTATCTCTCCTTCATCTCGCACACCCCGATCCTAATAAAGAGAACAGAAATGGATTGAAATCCACAGAGGAAGCAGGGTCCAGTGTTTGTGGTATGTAGAAGAAAGAGAGCATCACGCTAGGGCAGCTGAAAGACAAAAATGTCCTTCATGTGTTTTATAACAACTCTTCCTCCTCTGCAGTAAGAAAAAGTAAGTATTTTGTCATACCATGAAAAATAAGAAAATGCCATGATTGCCCAAAGAAGAGGACCCCATGAACCAAACCTGTTTGGGGGGAAGGAAAATAAAAATGTAAGAAAGTGCCATTCTCCCTCCCGGCCTCACCCATAATTTCTAGATCTGCCCCCTTAAATGCTTCTCAGCATTCTTAGGGAATGTATGGACTCACTTGTGAAATACGTTGTGCTATTTGAGGCTTCTGGACAGTCTGTAGAAGAAATAGCGTACATGACAAGATTATTGTTGGCACTGGCTTTTGTTTGGCATTTTTAAATATACATGCAAGAAAAGGCAACTTGTGAGACTGTCCAAGGCAGCTTCACTGCAGGCATAATCTTCATCAACAGTAATCAGCACGAAGCCAGCCTCCCATTTAAATAGTCTTTTCACTGGAAAAAACCACCAGTTCAGTTTTGTGTGCTTGTCTCCTTCTGACAGCATTTCTCAAAGCAGAGCAAAGTAACAGCATCCATAGTAACACTCTCAAAACACCAAGAGGTTGGTAGTTAACTCAATAAACCTCTTGAACACACAAATATTGAATAGTCTCTGACGGACTGAACAGAGAGTGAGTAGCTGACAGTTCTGGGAATCAAACTGAATGTTTATTTTAATCTGTTTTATTTAAAACTGGTACAACATTTTATTGTACAGTGAGTTTATATAAATTTTTTAATGGTTGGTTAAGTTATATGCTTGTTTTTAGATGGGAATTTTAAAACATTTATCACATGTAGCTTTTTAAGATATTTTCACTTTTCCCAAAGCACTGGAGAAAACAGTTTAATGCAATAAACATAAAAAGTCAACAGACCATCACACTATGTTTAAAAGAGGCTTCCCAGCAACAAGCAACCTGCGTTCAAATCTTCCCTCGGCCACCTTCTTGCTCTGTGAGCTTGAGCAAGTTACTCTCTATCCCCCACGGGGCTCCTAGGTGGCTCAATCAGTTAAGCATCTGCCTTTGGCTCAGGTCATGATCCCAGGGTCCTGGGACTGAGCCTCNGGCCCGGGGGGGGGCCGGGGCCCCCCTGGTGGGGGGGGGGGGGCGCCTCCTTCTCCCTCTCCCTCTCCCCAGCCCCCCTGCTTGTGCTCTCTCTCTCAAATAAATAAATAAAATCTTTTAAAAAGAGAAGTTACTCTCTAACCCTCATTACAGCCATCTATGAAATGAGATCAAAATAATCCTGAACTCTTAAGATGATTGTGAACATTAATAAAACAAGGCAGGTACAGCCATAAGTAGAACGCCTGGCACACCAACAGTACTCAATTATTATAACTCACTCTCTTTTACAACTTGGCATCAGCTAACTAATCTACACATTTGCCCTGAGTTGTTCACAAACTCTGGCTCTGGAGCCACACTGCTCATCAGAAACCTACTAGCATAGGGATTATTAAGTAGTACATAGGATCTTTTCATTTACTAAAGTCCAAAATACAGAACCACTGTTATCAACAGAAAAACATTCTGGCAAGAGCCACTGGGGAACTAGCATGTTTCAGAACGTATTTCATCACTATTCTATGCAAAGCGAGCTTCTCATCACAGACCCATATGACGCTAGCCCAGTAACAGACCTAAGGTGAGCCAACACCCCCCACCCACCACCACACTCATACCACCTTTTTCTATAAAGGGAAAAAACCTTGGTGATTGTTATGGTTCTCCCTCCTCCATTCATCTAAGTTTAGAAGCAACCCAGAACCAAATCTGGGTTCTCTCGATCCCAGGACCCTGGGATCATGACCTGAGCCGAAAGCAGAGGCTTTAACCCACTGAGCCACCCAGGCGCCCACATGAGTAAATTTTTTTGTTGTTGTTTCCTTCATTTAAATTGATGATGCTTGATTTAATACAAACGCTAACAAGAGATTATTAGACACAAACTTGCTGACTAGCATTACGAGGTGAGTGTAAGCCAGAGGTCACATTGCAACTGTGCCATTGAAACGTCAAACAATCAAGACTCAGTAACTATTACGTTGTCTTAGTTTTCATTATCAGACAAATAGCAATGGCTCCTGGTCGGCGCTTATCCCGACGTGACTGGTGAGGCAGCTTCACAGGTACGCCTTCCAGGGGATGAAGTCTGGAGGACACACCCCCCTGGACATCCTGCTCCTCCTGCCCGGAATTATAGCAAACATGTCCCTGGACGAGAGAATCAGACTTCTTTCATCCAAGTTCTACCTAGAAACCCATAGAAATGTCTCTTCTTAGCAGCTCAGGGCTGCCACCTGCAACTAGTCTGGCCAGGAAAAGTGTTAATATATTCTACTGGCTGTGAGGGAAATCATCCAAGTTACTTACAGTCACAAAATAAGGCTCTTTCAGGGAACCTCTGCCAATGAACTTTTAAAATTCCAAGAAAGGGAATTTCCCAAGCCAGGCACTGTAGTACAGGTATTTCTCCCTACCATTTCTGCCTTTCTATACAGTCTGCTCTGGACTCTGACATCAGAGAGATCAAAGGTCTTAGTCTTTCAAGCCCTACCTGAGCTCTCCAGATTTCAGGAGAATGTTTCCCAGAGTTTGTCTCCTGAATTGGCAATTATTAATAGCTCATCCACCTAGACTTTCAGCTCCAGTATCATTAACTAGAGATTTTCTCCATGGAAACCTCACTCCCCCTGCACATCTTAGTAGCCTCTGTACAGAGGCTCATTCGGAGGATAGGGATTTTGACTCCTTACTAAGGATACATTTAATAATCCCTTCTTCACAACACTTCTGCTGTCCTCAATACCACCATCCAGCAGGACAGACTCCAGACTTCTTCCTATCTTTCAAAATTGGGGACTGGCCACATTTCCTCTAGGAACTCTCTTGAAGCCACACCATATGTACATCGAAATTACATAAATTTAGGCATACAAACACGGGGATTGAGTTTGCAACTGAGATTGCAATTAAGGGCAATCTGCTTGCCTTCCCTTCATAAGAAAGTGCCCCAGAGATGGGAGAGGCAAATCTGCTTTCCCTTTAAGTATGATTGGAGTATTTAAAAATACATATTTTTGGAATAGCATGGTCCCCCAAAATAAGCCAACCTCTTCATCTGGTGCTCATCTGCGTAAAAATCAGAAGGAAAACTGGCTCTATCTCCGTTTCCAATGGAGCATCTTCCTTAAAGCTTTCCAAGAATTAGTCTGCCCCTCAGTGATTCTCACTGACTCACTATCTTTGGAATGTAATCCTCCCTCTAAAGTTTGACTTCACTGCAGTCCGTTCTTGACCAGGGTTTGATAGATCATATTGTGTTCTTGACCTGTCATGACATTCATGACAGTTTGTTGTCATGAAGCAATACATAAAAACAGTCACATCGGAGATGCCACCACTTCTCTCTCAGAATCACCCTGCAAATTCCTAGTGAGTCTGGGATCTAAACCACCCCACAGAGATTCGGATGTGTGGGTAAAGGACAGTGAGTGTTTAGAGGTGACACAGTCTCTCCTCAATAAAAGAAATGCACCAAGTCTACTCAGACCTCTGGGTAGCTTTATAACATTTCATAGGAATTGTGAATTCCCAGCTGGTGAAGACTCTATCAGTGCCATTCCTGAATAGCCTTCAAAAGAGGCAGGGTTTAGGTGATTCCAAAAGACTGTGGTACTTTTTGGCTTCTCTCCTGAACTTGGATCCTGAAGTTTGGGACTTGCTTTTGTTGTCTGCCTCCAAAAACACAACAGATGGAACCTGAGAGCTCACTTATTTCAATAGAATGTGGGCAGGATGGATTCTGTAACTAAGCCAGGACAGTCAAATATGAGGGAGCTTTTTACCTAGATCCTGGTAGAGATAACCAAAATGTCAGGAAATTTAAAAAGAAAAGGAGAGACAGTAAATGTTGTTGCTACAATAAGCCTCAACACAGACAAGGCAGTGAATTGAAAAGCTTAGCCTAGTGAGACTGCATAGACCTGTATCATGGCAGAAAAGACATCCCTTGGAAGATGATACTAAAATTATTACAGAGATAGACCCAAAATGCTGAAAGGAAAAGATTCTAGAGGTAAAAACTTCCAATTTGCGAGGAGAAAGCCTTAACTAATAGAAACAATTCAGGAGGAACTTCTGGGAGAGAAAGAAAAAAATACATGTATATGATACGTTGTTTGCAATTTACCCAAAATCTTTAAACCAGAAAAAATGTGGTTGGTTCATCTGGCATCCTTGCCATCTGCATATTCCTTGGAGTATGACATGAAATCCGGAGGCTGAGAGGCAGACAGCCTTCTGTCAAACACACAGGAATTTTGTGGCCAAGTGGCCCAGGGAGAGTTGGGAGCAAAGTCGCAAGCTTCCTTCATAATGATCTAATTTTTTTTTTATCCTTGCTTTTGTAATAATACCAAGAATAGCATCTACTTTAACCCTGGAAATTCCTGAGAGAGAAGCCAATGCCAAAGCCAGAACTTCCCAACAGAGACTGTAGTAGCATGTCTTATTAAATAGCAGCTCTATCATCCAAGTCATTTCAACATGAGGAAGTGTTTGCAATTCAAACTTCTGTGTAAAACACCAGCCAGCCTTCACTGGTTAATCTGCAGGGATGGGGAGAATCAGCATTTATAACAGAGTCACACTTATCACCTATAAGCTTCAACTACAACTAACTTTGTTCCTCCATACTTAATATCCTCGATACTCAGTCATCTAAGTATATAAACTTGACTGCTATCTGAAGGCTCTCAAACACTGCCATTATAAAGCTGAAACAAATTCCAAAGGTATGGGAAGGACTTTTCTTCAAATAACAAGTCTCTTTCTAAAAGGTCCATCCATAGAGCACATATCCTGAGAATGAGGAGGGCATTTTGCACAAAATCTCCTTGTGTTCTTCAGAACATAACAGGCTATGCTGCATAACAAATAAACCCCAAAATTTCAGTGGCTTAACAAAACCAAGATTCTTTTCTCTCACAGGCAAAGTCTGATGTAAATGGAACAAATCTTCCAGGGCAGCATCCCTTCATTCGGTAATTCAGGGGTCCGGTCTCTGGACTGGGAATAAGAGAGTAATAAGCAGGGAATAAGAGAGAAAGGAAGAACACTGACTTTTAACTCCTATTCACAGTTCGTTGGCCTAAATTGATCACATTGCCTTAACTGCAGGGAGGAGAGGAGATTCAGAAAAACACAGAAATTATTTAGCTTGTACTCATTGTGTTTGCCACATTCACATTCCCAGTTATTTATCGGATGCTGAGTGAGATCAGGCTTGCCCGAGCTTCAAGGGCTCCAGGGCAATGGAGCAAGGGCTGGCTCTCTACTGGAGGTGGCAGACGAGGTCACCTCTGTGGGAGGGGAGGACAGAGGAGGGACAGGAGAAGAGGGCCTAACAGAAGTGCTCTCTCTCTTGCCCTAGGCTAAAAATGTCTATGCTACTCTGTCCTTTGGGTTAGGACATTATGGCTGCTTTCTTTTTTAAAACCACTCTATTAGGGCGCCTGGGTGGCTCAGTGGGTTAAAGCCTCTGCTTTCGGCTCAGGTCATGATCTCACGGTCCTGGGATCGAGGCCCGTATCGGGCTCCCTGCTCAGCGGGGAGCCTGCTGCCCCCCCCCCGCCTGCCTCTCTGCCTCCTTGTGATCTCTCTCCCTCTGTGAAATAAATAAATAAAATCTTTTAAAAAAAAACAAAAACAAAACACTCTATTAAAGTATGACCGACATGTAAAAAGCTGTACATGCTTGGTGTATACAACCTTTGCAATGCATCTTTTCTCATTTCTGCATTCCACTAGTGCTACAACCTCTCTCATCCAGATTCCAGAGCTCTGTAAATGTATTTTTGTCCAAGGATCATTGTTAAACCAGTGTTTCTATCAAGGGACAAGGGCTGGGACCTCCTATTTTGCCACCTCACTGACATCACTCAAGGCTGCTTTAACTTATTTTTTTAAGCTATTATTTATTTATTTGACAGAAAGAGAGAGAGAGGGAGAGAATGAGCACAAGCAGGGGGAGCAGCAGGGAGAGGGAGAAGAAGACTCCCCACTAAGCAGGGAGCCTGAGGTGGGTCTCAATCCCAGGATCTTGGAATCATGACCTGAGCTGAAGGCAGACACTTCACTGACTAAGCCACCCAGGTGCCCCAACTCAAGGCTGCTTTCAAACACAAATATTATCTAAGACGAACATATGTTCAGGTAGGATGCTTACCAAAGGAGGACTCTTAAAGTTAGGAATGAAACTCATCCCTGGGTGAGGGGTCACAGGATCACCTTCCGAGATCAAGGCTAATGCTATGAACACTGGCCTTGATCACCCAAATGGACAGACAGCAGATCTCAGAAGAAGGAAACACTTGCAGACTAATGGTGGCCCTTCTCCATGCTCTCACTGACTTGACATGAGCCACTCACACCTTATTTGGAGCTGGTTCATTTGATGATCTTACCCAGACACTTTGCTGGCCTCTGAAGAAGTAGAAAAATGAAGTAGTCAGTTAGATCAGGAAGCAGCAGTAAGTGCATGAATGTCAGTCAAACAGACCTGGGTTCCTATTACTAGTTCCACTAATTACCAGTGATGTAGAGTTGGGCAATTGGCCCAATACATTGACTCTCATGTGCAAATTAAGAATGATATCCTCAGGGTGCCTGCATCGCTTAGTCAGTTAAGCAGCTAACTCCTGATTTCAGCTCAGGTCACGATCCCAGAGTTGTGAGAGTGAGATCGAGCCCTGCATTGGGATCCCCGCTCAGCAGGGAGTCTGCTTGAGATTCTCTCCCTCATCTTCTCCCTCTGTCCCTCCCCTTGCTTGTGTACTCTCTCTCTCTAAAATAAATAACTACATCTTAAAAAATAAAAATAATAGATCTTTAAAAATTAAAAACAATATCCTCTAATATTGCTTGGAGTCTGATGAGAGGATAAAATCATATCAAGCTTCTGGCTCAGAGAAGATACTCAATGGACATAAGTTCCCTTTTCTTGGACAGAGGAGACAGGGGAAAGTTGAGCTATAATCCTAGTTAACCAGGGCGAGACAGGAAGTGGAGGAATACAGGGTCAACACTGAGTGAGTGAGGAACTACTCACAGGGAGAAGGGAATACAGAAAAGAGAAGGAAGAAGAACTCAGGACAAACTTGGCCAAATTCGCAATTTGGGGCAGGCCAGTCCTACACTACAGCCTAATTCTCATCCTCATCCATCACACTCTAATGTTTGGTGAGAACTGGTAGAAATGATGATAAATTAGCCCACAGAAGGACTCTGAAGTTCGCTGGAACACTGACAGGGGCTTCTGACTCTAT
This sequence comes from Ailurus styani, assembly GCA_002007465.1. Lineage (NCBI taxonomy): Eukaryota > Metazoa > Chordata > Mammalia > Carnivora > Ailuridae > Ailurus > Ailurus styani. Next base: position 1,083,977 of record LNAC01000494.1, on the reverse strand, counting down.
CCTCATGTACATCTGACCCTTACTGCCTCACACAGAGTGGTGACACTGGGGCGTACCTCCTAATATCAATCACTAGGAAAATGAGGACAACACTTTGACCAATGTAAGTCTGGCTCAAAAGGAAAGAATTTATTTCCCAGACTTAAAGATTCCATCTTTCTTGCAGTGTCTCAAATTATGGAAACAAAGGGAAACACCCTTAACTAAATAGTGTACTGGCTTAGTTTTCAAATTAAAATTTTATTAGTATTCCAGGAAATGCCTCCAGAGCCTCCTAATTAAAAAAAAAAAATTATCCTGTACTATGATGCTACTTTTGCTAAACATTATATAAATCAGAGTTGTTAAAGAAAATAATCCCATTTTTGAAGTAAATCCTTCACTATATAATAGTAAACTTGCTCCAGAAAAATCACCTTGCCAGAAACAGCTGCTCAAAATATTTTTTTAAAAGATTATAAAGGTTCAAGCTGCCTGTATTTAGGCACATAGGATTTTACCTACAATTAAATCATGATAGCTTTTTGGCCTGGAGAGAGATCTTTTTTTTTTTTTTAACTGATTAGTTCAAAAACTCATCTATGATTACCTTTCTTATAGGAATCTGTTTTGTTGAAGAATTATATAGGAATCTGTGGAAGCAAATAGAAAAAAAAATGGTCCCCTAAAATATAGATTAAAAGTAGCCACAAAGTTAATGTTTCACCAAAAAAAATATATGGTAGTGTAAATAGTTTTATATATGCCTTTCACTAGTCACAGTGTCCTGGAACAATGTAAGTCCCTCAAGCACTGCTTAAACACCAGGGTAGAATTTTTTAGGTGCTTCCTGAAAACCAAGCTAAAAGCAAAGAACTGTTCTCTCTACAAAGAGTAGATGCACGGTCAGAGTTACTAGTTTGGCTGCATCATTAAGCAGCTATATGACACTGGAAAAACTATTTAACATCATTGATCTTCATATTTCTTATCAATAAAACAAAAACAATAATAGGTCCCTTACAAGATTGTTACAGATGAAGTTCAAGAGTGTGAAATTCTCCACCACAGCCTTGGGACACGCAGTAGACATTCAGTTACCCTTTATGCATATTAATCTATCATGTCATTTTTATTGGAACTGAACTTCCAGATATGTCCTTTAACCACTGTTATCTGGGTCCTCTCACTTATGAAATCTACATAAATAAAAATAGAGTCATTACGTCATGTGAAAACTACTGAGTGAATAGAATGTCTGGATGGTGTGACTTAGAAGTTACAAATTATTTAAGAAATTAACTTTGAAGGGCCCGAGGATGGGAGCTTAGAGGAATGACTCCATGTTTTCCAGAACAGCTGTTTTCCACGACAGTAGAAATGGGGGGCACTAGAGTCCACTAGGTATATTAATTGGAAGACATCTTAAAACCCTGTGGGGTTCAAATATGAGCCACAGCTCAAAGTCAAAAGACCAATCCCTCAGAAACTGTAATCAAAAGCCTTCTCACATGGACAAACTGTATGTTTAATAATGGTTAATAATTTCCTTTAACAATGTGTCTAGAGGCAAACATAACATTTGCTCATCTCTTGGATCTTAGTGTAAATTACTTTTGTTCATGAGTTTCATGTAGGAACACTATATATTCTTTTTTTTTCTGTCTATAAGAAACTCACTTTATTTTTTTTATTAACATAAAATATATTATTTGTTTCAGGGGTACAGGCCTGTGATTCATCAGTCTGACACAACACACAGCGTTCACCACAGCACATACCCTCCCCACTGTTGGTTACCCAGCCTCCCCATGCCCCCAGCTCCCTCCCCTCCAGCAACGCTCAGATACTCTAACAAAACATCACTCTAAAGAACCTGTCAACTTTGGGATTTAGGTTACCCCAAATCAAGATCCTGTTAGAATCATAAGGGATGGTAATAAGAAAAAATGACCTGTCCCTCCCTAGTCTTTGAAGGAATGTGCAACAGTTCCTCAATAAGCACTCTTGGTTGCTTTTGGGTGCCCAGTGTGCGAGCATCAGACACACATGCAGTGAAAGTCACAGACTGTGGCTGTCCATAATTGAAGGCTTTTGACCTAGGCATCAGAGAGATCTTTTTAATTCTGTGCCATCCAGAGAGAGCCGCAACTTAAGACTACTTGTGATTTGTTTTGGCTCTTATGATGAGTAGAACAATTGTTGATGGTTGGGTTGATTCTTGGTAATTGGCTGTTTTTTCCATTGTTTGTTTACTTTGATTTGAGTGGGGCGGGGGACGGAGGTTGTCACAGAAATGGATAATAAATATACAGCATATACCATCAAAGCACAAACTCACCCCAGCAAGACGGATCTTAAACCTTTCATTTTTATTGTCTATCCATTATTGTCTGCCCTTCCTGGTCCTGTATCCTGAAAATGTTCCCTGATAATCACAACTGTTCATTTTCCCCTTTACTGGATACTCCTTGGGAAAAAAAAAAATCAAACCATAAGTCCCATAACTTATATGGAAAAGTCTCAAGGGATGAAGTGATGGACTAGAAATGCTTCTCTAACAGCCGCTCTATCATATTTCTCACAGTAAGTCTCCCTCCCTAGCTCACAGCTTTTGAAAACTGGCTGCTCAAGTCACCATGCTGTGAATCTTTCTATCTAGTTTGGGGCATAAGGAATATTCATGAATAACCACAGCACAGTATTAATAATGCTTTGTGTTTTATAATACATTTCAGGACTCTGGTGTTTCATGACTTCCTTGATCCTCACAAAAATCCTGGGAGGGAATTATGGTATTATTCCCATTTTATAAATGAGGAAATGGAGACTCCCAAGAGTTAAGGAACTTGATTAAAGCCAGCCAACAAAGAAATGGGAAGGTCTGGAATAGAACTCAATCTCCCATTCCTAGTGCTGTGCCTACAACAGTCCTGTGTGGGCTCCCCAGCAATCCATTCTGATGACAAAAAACTGGCACAGGGATATGGAGAAGAGAAAAATGACTTCCATTTGAGAAAGTGGAAATGAAGTCCTGCTTACACACTATTTCATAAATAAATATCCTATTTCCCATCTAGACCCTAAGTCTGCGGGGCACCACTGGGTCTCCAGTAATAACAGTGTGATAATTATTTGTTGAGAAATAATTAATAGCAGACACATTGTAGGGTAAAATGTATAAACACATTCACAATCTTATTTTCCTAATAATTCTACAAGGTAAGGATCACCACACCCATCTTACAAATGATGAAGTTGAGTTTCAAGTAAATAATTTGCATGGAGTTCTACAACCTACAAGTGACTGGCCCCTAATGTTATCACCACAGCTCTAACAAGCTACACTTACCACTGCACAATGACACCGCACAATGTTCACCAAGAGCTGAACACATGGTAAACTGCACACACACTTGACTGAGGCACATAAACTGTGCCTGCTCACTCTAACACGTGTGATGCTTCATGCAGAATGCACACACAAAGTTCATTTATTTGCAAAGAGGTGCTCTAGAAACCATTGTCCATTTCCCCCTTGCAGGATCAAGAGGAGTAGTATATAATTTAGGGTTAACAAAATGTGTATAAGCCACACAAGCCAGAAGAATGGCCCCATTGTTCCTCCAGTGGCACAGAACGGGCCCAAGGGCTCCTCCATTTCTCTCCCTCTCCTCTCCACTGCGCAGTTCTTGTTCACCCTGGGGGTCTCCCCAACCTCTTAGTACTCCAAGGACTGACAGAATATGGAGAACAAGGAAGCAGATTTGCGCTTCAAGAGTTTTAAGAACTCATGGGCGCCTGGGTGGCTCAGTCGGTTAAGCTGCTGCCTTCGGCTCAGGTCATGATCCCAGTCTCCTGGGATCCAGTCCCAGATTGGGCTCCCTGCTCCGCAGAGAGCCTGCTTCTCCCTCTCCCTCTGCCTGCCGCTCTGCCTACTTGTGCTCTCTACCTCTCTGTCAAATAAATAAATAAAATCTTTAATAAAAAAAAAAAAGAGTTTTAAGAACTCAGTTTCTAAGAAATGCTATGGAATCACATTCCCTCATTTCAAGTAAGACATATCCCTATCTCCAGGGTCACATTGGTTCAATTTGATAAATTGCTCTGTGGGCCCCAAACCGTACTATGGTTCCTTTTACATGTAAGTGTTAATTGCTGTTATTTCAGTACTGCTGGCTCTTATGTTTTGCCAAGTGGTGCAGGCCTATACATTTGTGGTTTAATTCAGTCCTCTGTTTATTTCCATTGTTTGGCACTATGTAAATAGTTACATTAGCATTCAGACTTAGAGGGAAAGCAAATTAACCTCATCTTTATTGCTAATGACTACCATTGTGCCTTGTTCCAGATAAATCTGGGAATAGAGAGAGTGTGATTCTTTTCGGGTCTTCCTCCAGAAAGTTGATACTGTAATTGAGAGCCTGATAGTCACTGTTGGTGTGGGAAGCCAGGCTTGTGCTGGGTCAGCTTCTAGACAGCCTCCTGTTCAGCAGATACCCAAATCTAGAAGCTAGGAGGTTTTGTGGCCCTATGCTGGCCATGGATAGGGTGCTAAGTTTTCAAAGAATAGCTTCCTGAAATACATGAAGAGAAACTAAATTTGAGTAGGTTTGTAAGGTATATAGCTGAAAATCGATACCCATTTATTGCTATATATGGTACTCAGGATACTTCCATAGATAACTAAATCCAAGAGTACTTTCATTACCTCTTTTTGACACCAAATCCCTTAAAAATAATGTCTGACGGCTTTCTGCCATTATGCAGAGGTTCTTCTCAAGCTTAGTGGCAAGTTTCTGAAAATTACATCCTTTGGAGAAGCCACTGTCACAATGAAAAATGGCCTGAAGTCACTCCCCAAGAACTAAGAGAACCTGGAATTACTCTGCAGAGGTAGTAAGCACTCAAGAAATTTGGGAGGGGGGAATGACAGAAGGACCCACGTCGTAGGATTATTTGGAGTATTTAATATATCAACACATGAGGTGTGCTTCAAACGCTGCATGGGAGAACACACAATAAGTGCTAGCTAATATTACTATTATGATATCACAAGGACCCATTTGACCAGTGAGGAAACTCAGACATTAAGAAGACAAGCAAGTGAAATTTTAGTTCTTAGATTCTGTCTCCTTCATGAACTTCTTGAAGACTCAGACCCTCAGCTCTGAATCCTGATTCCAGTCTAGCACAACCCTTCTGTCTTAGAGTAGCTATTCAGAGAATAAAAAAATAGAATCACACCTGCTCTCAGCACTTCCACTTTCATTGACTAATATATACCTGTAGGTCCCTGGTCATTTAGGATTTATGGGATTTTTTCCTAACATCCATCTGACAGGTTATAAAAGGAAACTCTAAATGGTAGGTAGAGATCTGTTGCTCTACTAAGGACTTGAGCCTTGTTTTGGTATTTGAAATCATACTGCAGGTTGAAAATAACTAGAAAAGGGGATATATAGTATATATAGAAAAACTCTACAGCTGTATAAATACCTCTTATGAAAATTCAGTTTAAAGAGGCAATCGGAAATGTTTGTAAAGTACTTAAATGGTGTTTTCTTTCTTTTCTAAAATAAAAGATAGGAGTATAATACCAAAATAAGATTTGATTTCTGAGAAGTTCCTAACTAATCAGCATTCACAAAACCGGAACAACCCTGGTTTAATGGGCAAGGACTGTGATTTTCCCCAAATTTGAACAAACAGTCCCACTCTAATACAATAGGGAAGTCTGCAGGCTTCCTTTGGGGGATCCTGAGGAAATGTAGCCAAATAAGGCAAAGACAGCCTTTGGCAGAATAGTAACGTCCATTTACATCACAAAAGCCAACAGTTTAATCACAATCCAATAAGCAAACTACTCCCAACCCCAGGAAAGCCAGAAAACAAAAGCATTTGAAAAAGCCAGTATCTAGGCAGCATTACCTAAAAACTGCAAAGATTAAATGCTGTCAATCTGGGACGCCTGGGTAGGTCAGTCATTTAAGCATCTGCCCGCAGCTCAAGTCATGATCCCAGGGTCCAGGGATGGAGACTCTCACAGGGCTCCTCACGCAGTGGGGAGTCTGCTTCTCCCTCTGCCTGCTGCTCCCCCTGCTTGTGCTCATTCTCTTTGACAAATAAATAAATAAAATCTTTGAAATAAATAAATAAATGTATGTATGTATGAATGTATGTTATCAATCCTTTGAAAGCCAGCCTGTTCCTAGATTTCATCTCTGGCTACATTTTTAGAATCACTATGTATGTATCCTTCTTCAGGTCATAAGTTTGCTTTAACTTTCTGCGGCCTTGGGTTAGAGAAAGGGATTAATTGGGATTTGTTTTTTAATAAGAATATTTTTCTCTTTCCTCCAGAAGTATGGTCCTTAGGGCCCTAGGGATACTCTCACCTTTCTAGTTCAAGGAACATGAACCTATGATTCCATTAAGAAAAAAAAAAAAATACTGGCACTCAGATTGGCCACAGCAGGGAAATTAGAGTTTCAAGACCATTTTTGGATAAAGGATGTTTTCTAGGTGGGAAATGAATCCACTGGTGATTAATACATAAATAAGGCAAAGCAGTGCTAATCTAGAAAATCTGTTCTGTCACTAGTGATTGTCCAGTTATTTGCTCTGCTGCATTGCCCATCTGGTGTAGGCAGAAACTGTCCCATGTGTCAAAGACCTTCAAAGGCACCAAGTTAAAACCAAGACTCATCCAAGTAGCAACTTACTCCCCTTTTTACTACTTATGTACTTATATATGGTTCATTTCCTTCCATGGGCCAAAGTGCCAAAGTCAATTTTCCCAGCTCATCTCCATCAGATCACAAGCTGTCCTTTGTCTCCTTTCTGGCTCCACTAAGCTCAGTCAGAGCAATCGATTCTCAAATTACTCCAATGATAAAATCTTTTTGCTGCTAGTAATTCTGGTGAAGTCTCATTTGTTTGCAGTGTTTTTGCACGTGTGGTTTTTAGTGACCTTTTTCCGCATTTCTTTCTTAGAATATTCATTTTTCTCTGTTTTTCATCTCTTCTTCAAACTCCACTCCTCCCTTCTTTATATCTTTATCTCTGTGACTGTCTTTCGGTTATATATTTCAGACAAGGAGAATGGAATTAAAAAATACTGGGTTACTGAGTGATGGAATAATTTAAAAGCCAAATAGGGATGGGTGAGGCAACCCAGAGATTAGTAACAGAGAAAACCACTACCACCGCAGTGGATACAGAAAAGCTTAGAAACCAGGAAAGCTGGAACCACACTGGCCTGTCCAGCAGGATAGGGAGCCATGCGGAAGACAGAGCCACTGCTAGGAACTTCAGCCAACACAGAGCAAGGACAAAATAGCCTGGCTCCTTTCTCCCATCTTCCAATCCCTCATTTGCCTCTCTTTGGCTGAGCTCAGCTGGAAGCCTGGGAAATGCAGTCTACATAGGTCAACCTCCTTGATCATTCACAGTTAAGGACAAGGAACAAATGAGAGAGCAGAGGCCAGTGACTAATTGTCACAGTTCCTAAACTAGCATCTAATTACTCCATATAATGTAGAACGTCACAAGTCCTTGCTCACGTATTCACTCTCAACATTTAACTAAAATCAGGGCGCCTGGGTGGCTCAGTGGGTTAAAGCCTCTGCCTTCGGCTCAGGTCATGATCTCAGGGTCCTGGGATGGAGGCCCGCATCGGGCTCCCTGCTTGGCAAGGAGCCTGCTTCCTCCTCTCTCTCTGCCTGCCTCTCAGCCTACTTGTGATCTCTCTCTCTGTCAAATAAATAAATAAAATCTTAAAACAAAAAAACATTTAACTAAAATCAGAAACGGGCCCTGGAGTTCGACCAACCTCCTTCCAACTCTAAAATTCTATGGTTGTTTGTTTTTAAGACAAAGAAATTGCCCTTGTTTGGCATGTTTACTGCCCTTTGCTAATAAAATATTCCTTCCAAAATATTTTCTTAAGAATTTACTAACCACAATACTAGGTAATGTGGGAAATACATAAAATGACAAGGCCCTTAAAATGTCACTGGGGTGGGGAATCAGATAATTCAAATAAATTACTAGTGTAGGATAGTGGTTCACAAGGTACAAAAGGCTGTAGATTTAGAAAGCCAAATGAGGGGCACCTGGGTGCCTCAGTTGGTTAAGCGTCTCCCTATGGCTCAGGTCATGATCTCAGGGTGCTGGGATCGAGCCCCATGTCAGGCTCTCTGCTCAGCTGGGAGTCTGCTTCTCCCTCACGCTCTCTCTGTTCTCTCTCTCTCTCAAATACATAAATAAAATCTTAAAAAAAAAAAAAAGCCAAATGAGCAGTGGGCAAACATGAAGGAGAAACTTTGGGAGAAGTAGGTTTTATACTGGTTATGAAGGAAGGGTAGGATTTCCTACAGAGCACAAGCTCAAGAAGAACTCTGGGGGCAGATGACACTGACTGACATGAAATTTTAGAAAATTTTACCTACAGAAATTTATTTTGTCTGTTTTGATGTTATTTTATTTTCTCCTTTCTTTAGAAATCAGTAAGCTTTCAAACAAGCTTCTCTACCATACCTTGATTTGTGCTAGCTGTTTGCTGGTGACCAATACCTGACAATATAACTATGATCTCAATTCAAGTTGACTAGAACAGCATGGCTGGACTGACATCTTATGGATTTTGTGTCCCTTCTTTATACATTTTCTTTATCCGTGCTGTTCAACACATAGTCATTCAAGAATATTTACTGACCAGTTTAAACCAACGTGGAATACTGCCAAATCCAATGGTCACCATCCCGTATATATTTCATATGACAATTCTTTAGCATTTACACTGTTGACCATTCTTCTCTAAAGATACTTTCCTCTTGGCGTCCTTGACACCATGTCTTCAAGATTCTCTCCCACTCTCTAGCATTCATTCTCAGTCTCCATCAAAGGTTCTTTTCTCTAGCTGTATTTGAAATGCTGCTCCATAGGGATTGGGTGTCAGGACTCTTCTCACTTTATGCTACTTACCTCTCAAGTGACCCCATTCCCCACCAATTTAAATTACCCCTATATTCACTATAACCCCCAAATTCAGAGATCGTGGCCCAAATATGCAACTGGTTAATTGTGTATCAAACTGAATGTAACTGAATGTCACAAATAAGCCCTGTGGACTGTATATTTTATGTATTTCTCTAACCCACTCTTTCTTTTTAATCCCACTGTCATCCTATCAATGAATAATCATTTCTTATCTGGCTTTGCACCTGTTGCTTCCCTTCCTATAACCTTACCCTTTCATAATCTCACTGCTGCCTGATCTTCCTGAAATCCAAAGCTGATCACCTTACTCCTCAGCCAAATCATGCTTTGAAAGTTCATGGGGCCAGCCCGTAACCTCTCCACCTAAACATTTGCAGCACCGTGGGTAGGAGTAGAAAACTATATGCCTAACTATTTGAAATCTACAAATCAAGCTAACAAACAAATATCTTGTTTTCTTCATAAAGTATTCAAATGTATAGTTTTCGGGTTCTGCAGCATATCCTGCTGGCACTTAACCTGCACAGGAAGATCTTTCCCCTGACCCAGGTTCCTCCTCCTTTCTCTTCTCATCCCTGGCTCTATCTAGCATGGCAGATGTCCCATAGACACTCCAGCCCACAATCTTAACTTCTGCCAACATTCCACCAACATAGGTATCCCTTACCAACTGCCCAGGCCTAGCAGATGCCCATAAATGTCCTCAGGATAACGGGCCCAGGGAAGAGGCTGTGCTGACCTGGATTTCTGAGTCAAAGGAATCATAAAAGGTCAGTTACCTGGTCTAATAGGAGAGGGTCAGCTGCTGTGGGTGAGTATATCCCTTTGGTGTTTCAAACTTCTCACCTTATATCACAGGAAACTGACTAGGCTCTATAATATGATTTATACTATATTCTAGTTTTCTTTCTTACCTATCTCTCTCACTACACTGTGAGTCACTTAAAGGAACTAGTGTCTTCATTCTGTTTAATACTGCATTTTTTCATTGGTGCTCTTCAAATTGGATTATACATACCTCTGAGAGTAACCAAGATTGTCCAAGAAAAATATAGGCACCTGGACCACAATTTCATGGGAATCACTTTCCAGGTCTTCAGCTTTCATTTATATATTTTCCCTAAAATTGATTTGCCTGAGGGCCCACCTGTGTTTTTCTTTTCCATTTTTCCCTTCCACAAGTACCTTTCTCCCTCCTTACCATATAAAGCACCTCTCTCTCCATCCCAAGCTTTATTATCATATATTGCCCCCAAGGAAAGGTGGTACATTACTCCAAAAGCCAAACAATGTTTGGCAATTCCTGCAGTATAAATACTCTCACAATTTCAACCCTTGGTGGCTGATTTCAAGCTACCAACATGATGTCACGGAGCTCAGAATTGGGAAGAGACGAGCACAATTAACCCTTGCAAATTAGCACACTACCGTTCTATGACTATGAACAATTTTAATAGTCATCCCAAGTATTCCATAATAAAATGAGGAGGGCAGAGATTCTTTGCAACCCCAGCTCCAATACTTGGGAGCCCTTAGCAACTTACTTGAACTTTTGAGGTTTCTACAATAGTGTATTCGGTTTAATAGTATTTATGTTGCAATATTATTTTGTAGAATAAAAAATGGTTAAGTATGTGAAAATGTCTAGCACAACATCAGACTCAGAAAGTAAGTAAATACCAATGATTTTTCCCTTCTGTTTTTTTCCCCTTCAAATAGCTGCCATCAATGCTAGACTAAGCTAATCATGAAAGATAATGTCCCTCTCTTTGTCCCCTTCTCTCCTGTGCTTCCCCTTCTTCACTCCCTACTGCCCCACCTTTCTGCAGTGTCCCAACTACCCAGGGCATCCACTCCATGGTATTCCTCAAAAGGCCCAGGTTTTGCATATTCCTATCTCTTTTCTCCCAGCCCAAAGACTAAAATTTTGTTACCATTTCTTCAATAAAGCTCTGTGCTTAAGAGATATTGTAAAAGATAAAAATCATTCCTTGATATTTATTAAGGAATGAAGGCATGGGTGCAAAGACCCAAAAGAATTTGGACATCCATATACTATAATTTCTTTTCTGGTCTTGTTAATTTTGCTGCATGAGAGGAAAGCACAAGAAAGATTAGACATTGGACATCCTGTAAATAATAAAACGAGCTGGTCACGACAAAATGTTACAAGAGAATCTGTTCTATTGATTAAGTATTGAGCCACAGATTGGCTAAATTAGAGAGGTATGTATAAAAAGAGCTGATAATAAACTTGGATATGGGGTCATACATTTCAAATCATAAAGGTTTAAATTATAAGGGTTTATCAGTGTCTCAACTCTTTTTTTTTTAACTTTTCTTCCAGATTAGGTAACATTTGGCCCTCTCAAGTTGAAGATAAAAATTTTCCCCAGAGTACAGTAACTGGAGAGAGACAAATCCTTTCTCCACTGCTTACTAGCCTTATAAACTTAGGCAAGTTTTTTTTTTTAATATCTCTAAGGCCTCAATTCTATTACAAATAGTAATATGTAAAATAAAGATAATAATAGCAGTTACAATAAAAGCTAATATTTATGGGGTATCAGACATTGCTCAAAGGACTTTACATGAATTAAGTAGTTTATCTTCATAATAATTCAGTGAAATACATGACTGTTATTGGCCCATTTTTTTAGATGAAGAAGCTGAAGCAATGAGAGTTTAAGTAACTTTGTAAAGATTACACTATTGGTTAAGGAACAGAGTCAAGATTTTCACACAAGCTTTTTATCTGCAAAAATATCTTTATTATTAAGCCATACAGCATCTCCTAAACCTACTGAAGTTCTTCTAAAGGATTAAATGAGACAATCCACACAAAGTATTTAGCAATCCCTGTAACCTTAGTTCCCAGGGTCTCAAAGGGACATCATTTGTATTACATTCTCAAGTGTGCCATATACATAAAGTGGAAATTCAGAATGGTATTGTGTAAAGCGGCTACCAACTGCTCTCCCAGAGATGATTCTAAGTCACGATGACTTAGTCAGATAACGTATTACTGTCATTGTGTTTGCTCAAGTGTCATCCTCCCCAGCAGTCCTGTTATATGTGTAAATCACCTAGAAGAGCTTTTAAGGACACAGGCAACCAGAGTAAGAAAGCTGTCAAATGGTATCCTGCCTCAGGACACAACAGCAAATTCAAAGGAGCTGGGGCGGGGGAGGGGAGGGATATTCTGCATCAGGAAAGAAACCATGATATTCTCCATGTATAGAATACCACATGACTTGCCAACTCGAAGTAGTTCACATTCTCAACAAGAAATCACAATGTGTTCCCTTCAATGGCATGAAGTCTGTGAAGCTGGGTTTTCTATAAGCACTGTAATAAAAAACAAGTACCACAGGGGGGCACCCTGGGGGGGATGGTCCATTAAGGGTCTTTTGCTTTGGGCTCAGATTCCTGATCTCAGGATCTTGAGATCCAGCCCAGCATCAGGCTCTGCACTCAAAGTGGATTCTGCTTAAAATTCTATCTTTCCCTCTCCCTCTGCTCCTCCCTCACCCAACCCTGTGCACTTTCCCTCTAAAATAAATAAATCATTAAAAAAGCAAATATTACAGGAAAGACAAAGTAGAACAGAAAATAAAAGTGGTAATATCCGATCTGATTTCAAGGCCTGAAATGTTTAGCCATTCCCAGCAAGAACATACATCATATCACATTGGTAAGGAATTGTGGTTAAGAATGAAGTTTTTTTCTTTCGATGTATGTATATTATCTTTTCAAGCAGTCACTAAGTTGTTGGGACATAAACATGTATTAAGTTATATAGACCTAACCACTTAGTAAATGGAAAGTTCTGTTCATATACTTCCACAGTAAGACATTCCTGAGGTATACTTGTGCATCCTTACTGTGCCACTGGGTATTTCTTTTGGCTTGGGAGTAGCATGAAAAATTACTGAGACTCTGAGGGCCCCATAAACTGAAAAGGTTTGGGAACACTTAGTATTATCCCTTCACATATTTAATTTTTTATAATCCTTACAGTGACTTAAGGAGTCAAGTGCCATTAATGTTCCCAATTTACAAATATGGGAACTGAGGACCTGAGCAATAACAGGACAAGGCTGACATCATAAACTTTCTAAGTGGTAGATCCAGGGCTCAAACCCAGTTTTCTGACTCTGAAGCCAGAACACTTAATCACTGTACCACACCTAAGGCCAAATATACAGATAATTTTGTCCAGACAGACCTTTGGGCAATGATGGCTACTTCCTTAGAGAGCTGAACCCCAACAAAGACCAATCAGCATTTTTTCCTCACATCCTGTCACAGGACATTAGCTCAGGTACTTGCTGAAATAACCATTTTGCTGAAATTGGAGGCTCTAAAGCTCCTAAAAACTGTGTGTGTGCTCTAGATGAAAGTGATCGTGTATCCAAACAAACAAAGAAAATCAAAGACTATCTGAAGTGGCGGCTTGAGTTCATCAGCTCTATCAACTTGCGCAACAAACATTACCAAGTATACAGGCCCCTCTCTGAAGGAGTCTCTATGGGAATCCTAGATAACATAGCAGAACTCGGTAAACTGTTCCAAAAGAAACATGACCCATACATTTTTGACAAGCTTTTAAAATCTGAAATATAGTCAAGTCATTGCAAGCTAATGCAGAATGGTAAAAAAAATCTCTAGGAAGCTAACAGCTGAAGCAGGGGTCAGCAACCTGCAGGGCATAAGATTAGAATTAGGTCTCTGCCAATCTTGGAGCGCCCTAGAGGGACAGACCCAGATTTAAGGTCCTCTAGTGGTCCTGAGATAGAAGGGGTCCTTGTTATTTTCCCTGAGTCCCTGCATTTATAAGTTATAACTTACAGCTTACTCTAGAGGGGAGCAAAAGTAGCCAAAACTCTAAGGAACTGACCATTGATGAACCAGTGCCCCTTCATTTCTCTCTACCTTCATCAACCCTGTTTAACAGCAGTTTTGATCTCAAACCATCATGCCAAAGTCCTTTGTGGACTGTCTTTAACTGCTGATGTGTGCTACAGTCAAGAGTACAGTGGAAGTATGGCAAATTATTCTCCAACTAAAATTGCAAGGCTTTCAAAAGACAAGTGAATGAAGCCATTGAACATGACACTGGGGAAACATTCAAATATTATGTAAGACATTGACAAATGAAGATCTGGAAAGTAAACTGGTTAGCAACTGAGGCACAGAAAATCAGTAAGGGTTAAAGTGAGATAAATTCTCAAAAAAAAACCAGTTTAAGTGTCAAAAAACTCAAAGGCTCTTTGAGAAAACTGATGACAATGTCAAAGTTTTGTGTTGTTATTGTTGTTGTTTTTGCCAAAATGGCTGTGCTAATCTTTATGCTGCCAAGGTCAACATAAAGTATGTCATATTTCTGTCACAAGTTTAGTCAGATGCATTATGCAAAAAATCTAACACAATATGCCCTTTGTCCTAATAAAGCACAGTTGCAATTATATCTCAATTTTATTTGATATAATTAAAATTGATTTTTCATAATTTTGGATGAGTTCTCTTCAAGGAAATCCCAAACTTTTTTTTTTTTTTTACCTTTTCTATGAAACTTTGGTTCTGTATAACATGGATGAGTTTAAGAGGCATTTTGCCACTAATAATTATCAGGTACTAACAAAGACCTCTAGGCAATGGGCTACCCAGTCACTTGGAGTTCCCTACCCATCAGGCACTGTAAAGCTTTCTCCTTTTCTCTAATGCTGAGATGACTACTGTATTAGTTAAGGCTCTCCAGAGAAACAGAACCAATAGTATGTATGTATATAGAGAGAAAGAAATTTATTTTAAGAAATTGGCTCATGCAACTGTAGAGGCTTGGCAAGTCCAAAATCTGATGGAGGAAGCTGGCAGGCTGGAGACTCAGGAAAGAATTATAGTCTGAGTCCAAAAGCAGTCTGCCATAGAACCAGGAAGGACAGATGTTGCAGATGAAGTCTGCAAACAATCTGCTGAAAAATTCCCTCTGGCTCAGGAAAGAGGTCAGCCTTTTGTTCTACTCAGACGTTCAAATGACTGGATGAAGACCACCCACATTACGGAGGGCAATCTGCTTTACTCAAAGTCCACAGATTTAAATGTAAATTTCACCCAAAAACATCCTCATAGAAACATCAAGAATAATATTTGACCAAATATCTGGGTACTGTGACCCAGACAAGCTAATACATAAAATCAACCATCACAGCTACTATGGACTAAAAGAGACAAGACCAAATTTATAAGCCCAAGTAGATTCTAGGAATCCCAGGGAGAGGTCTGCAAAGAAGTTCTAAGAACCACAACCAGGCATAACCCCTCTCCAAGACTATGCTTCCTGGCAAATACACCAATTGTAGATGAAAGAGTGAGAGAGGCTATTAACAATGTCAGGAGGCAGGTTATTGCCTTTACATTAAATCATTAGAAAGATGTACAGTAATAGAACCCAATACATGACACACTTCTTGAGCACCACTTCAAAGTCTTCCAGATCCACCTTACTTCTTCCTCTCGCTGCTACTATGGAGACCAGGGTGGCACAGTTCTGACCAGCTTCAACCAGGACAAATGAACAGAGCCTCTTCTTGGGCCCATATAGTACACCTCTCCTTCTTGCCTGCAGTTTCTAAGAGTGGACATCTCAGATTGGGCTACTCAAGAAGACCCACTGAGAACTCATGCATGTGCACATCAAAAGTGAGAAAAAAATTAATGCCTCTGGGGCCAGCCTTGGTCAATGGGAAATGGGTTCCCAGACAAATTTCATAAGGGTCCTTAGAAGGGAGAGCCACCTGAAGCAGGAGCCAACTTCATAAAACAAAAACAAAAACAAAAACAAAAAAAACTGCCTCCTTTGCTAATTCACTTCCCCTTCCTTACACTCCTCTTTCCTAGAAATGCATTCCCAAGTAAAGCACCTGCTCTGCAATTCTTAATCTCGGGCTCTGTTCTTGTACCTAAATCAGGGTGAAAATCTTTTGTCTGCATTTGTAAGGAAGCAATTCAGTGAAGCATTACACTCCATTGATTACCAATAATAGCTTGAACATTACTTTATCCCATGCCACAAAAAATTACAATTGAGTAAGGAATACATAGAGAAACTGATGGAACTGAAATATGAACAAGTTCAAAAGTCCATGAAAAACAATAAACACACTCCATTTTATAAGTCTCTCAGTTCTCCTAGTCTGGATAGCTGTTTTAATAGTCTCCACTTAATTACTAATGCTACACTCTTTCCATTATTCCTAAATTACATTGGCCTCTCCTGGCTTTTTATCTGGCCAAACTGCTCCCTCAATTTAAGAGATTTCCAGGAACTCTGTGATGCTCCCAATTATTAATTGCTTGTTACAAGCCATATCAGGAATGGCTTATTTTTTCTCTCTACAAATGTCCCAAAAAATATAATTATGATTATTTATTAAGGTCCCAGAAAAACTGATTTTAAAACACATTTGAAAGGCTAGGAAGATAGAGAACAAATAGTGTAAAATATCAAAACTACTGAGAGAGTTGGAGATGGCCCAATTCATTCATTCATTCATTCATTCATTCATTCACTAATTATGTTGAGGGACCTTCCACTCTAATGTGATTCTTTTGGATCTGCCTATCAAAAAGCCCTATTGCCTAACCAAAGGGGACAGTAAGTGACCCAGCCTGGCCATTCCCCTGGGAAAGGAACTGATTGGGAGGTAGGCATGTAACAAGTTGACCAACCAGAGCATTTCCTCACAGTTTTCAGCTAAAAGGTCAAACAGAGGGGGGTGGGACATCACAGTGTACAGCAAGCCCTGCTCATGGCCTTCTTTGCCACGTGGAGAATATTTGTGGATAATAAGAGAACACAAACCAGAACAGAGTCAATCAGGGATAAGAGACAGAGGCAGACAATTGTTGTTTTAAAAACATCTATACTTCAGAGAAAGGGGAACCCTCCTATACTGTTGGGAATGCAAGCTGGTGCAGCCACTCTGGAAAACACTATGGAGGTTCCTCAAAAAGTTGAAAATAGAGCTACCCTACAACCTAGCAATTGCACTACTGGGGATTGACCCTAAAGATACAAAGGTAGTGATCCTCAGGGGCACATGCACCCGAATGTTTATAGCAGCAATGTCCACAATAGCCAAACTATGGAAAGAACCTAGATGTCCATCAACAGATGAATGGATAAAGAAGATGTGGTGTGTATGTGTGTGTGTGTATGTATGTATGTGTGTGTGTGTATATATATATGCATACATACATACAATGGAATACTATGCAGCCATCAAAAGAAACATCATCATCAAAAGAACATCATCAAAAGAAGCAATCGTGCATCAGCCTATGAATGAATACTTTTCATGGTTTATTTTATGGTGAAGTGGTCCATGAGCTAAAAGTTCAACTTTTGCAACATGATCATCTTTGTCCTTACCCCGTGGTGTTTGTTCACTCCTTGAAATTATTTCTATTATCTATTTCTATTATCACAAAAATGAGTGGGAAATGAAACAACTAAAAACCTCAAGTAATAAAGAGAAGTTTTGTGTCTCATAAAACTTAGTGTGAGACAAAAATACAGGTTATTAGGAATGCCAAAAATGGTAAAGCTTTAATCTGAATCAAGACATTTACTGAACTTATTAAACAGATCAACTATTGTTCAAATGAGAAAGAAATCAAGAAAATTACAGAGAGTTCAAAAAAAGAAAAATTAAAGCAAGGAGGGAACACTGAATGCAGTGTATAAATGGCTAAGTAGAAAGAGGTATTTGGTAATGTATGTAGCTCATAAGGTCAGCATCCCTTATAAAATTTAGGGTTTCACACCATCAATATTTTGACCTTGTTTTAAGGTGCATCCTGTACTAAAGTAGGAAAAACAGTACTAAGCCAGTCACCACATTTACGATCAAATATAAAAACAAAGACAAAGGTATGTATAAACTGACAAGCACAGGGCAAAAGTTCTTTATTTTGTTGGCATTGGCACTTCCATCCTGGTCCCCTGACACTGTCATACACAACCAGGACCATTCCAAAGGTATAATAAAATCAGCTCTTGGAAATGACATATCAGATAAAGGGCTAGCCAAAATTAAGAGTCTCTTATGGTTTGTCTCCTTCCCGATCCCATCTTGTTTCATTTTTTTCCCTCCCTACCCCCCCATATGCTATTGGGTTTGCCATACTGTTTTGACTCTAGCCAAAATCTATGAAGAACTTATCAAACTCAACACCCATAGAACAAATAACCCAATCAAGAAATGGGCAGAAGACATGAACAGACATTTCTCCAAAGAAGACATCCAAATGGCCAACAGACACATGAGAAAGTGCTCGACATCACTCAGCATCGGGGAAATACAAATCAAAACCACAGTGAGATACCACCTCACACCAGTCAGAATGGCTAAAATCAACAAGTCAGGAAACGACAGATGTCGGCGAGGATGCAGAGAAAGGGGAATCTTGCCGTTTGCAATGACGTGGATGGAACTAGAGGGTATTATGCTAAGCAAAATAAGTCAATCAGAGAAAGACAACTATCATATGATCTCTCTGATATGAGGAAGTTGAGGGGCAGGGCAGGAGGTCGTGGGGAGTAGGGAGGGAAAAAAATGAAACAAGATGGGATCAGGAAGGAGACAAACCCTAAGAGATTCCTAATCTCACGAAACAAACTGAGGGTTACTGGGGGGTGGGAAGATAGGGATAGGGTGGATGGGTTGTGGACATTGGGGAGAATTTGAGCTATGGTGAGTGTTGTGGAATATGTATGCCTGATGATTTAGAGACCTGTACCACTGGGGCTAATAAATCTGCACCTTTCCTGCCTGAGAAGTGCTCCACTCAACTCGTTTCAGTAATGGGACTTTAAGATTCCCATATTATGCTAAAATAGGATGTCACTGTCAACTGGACAGACCCTCGCAGTGTCCTATGAGAAAGTCAACTGTGAGGAACATCTCTCTACTCCTTGTTTTCTATGAAGGAATGTTTTTCCTAAACACTCCCAACTCCCGTGTGCCTTTTATTCACTTCATTTCAGAGGATGTAAATCAACTCATCTGATTTGTAAACTGGAGAAGAGTAAATAGGGCAAGCTGAGCTTAACCAACTTCTTTGGTCTTCTTGGGGGCAAGCTAACTGCAGTAAGGGAAATTCTCCTCCAAGCCTCTCTGCTGCCTGTGTTACTTGTGTAGGACTCTACAGGTGAGGCCTACCTGGCCCAGGCCCACCGTGACTCACAGGGGAAGGGACAAAATATCTTTAACTCTAGAATTTAGAAACAGTAGGCCCGTTTCTCTACCAAGGGATAGAGTGTCATCCAATCTATGCTTTGAAATAATAACAATCCCAATAGTTAATACTTATACACAGATTACTGTCAGGTGCTTTTTTCCCCCCTCAGTACTTTCTTAAATCATATACATTAAAGAATATGAGACACGGATAGTATAAACAACCTCCCCTAGATTCTACAACCAGGAAGTGGCAGACCTGGGACTCTAATGCAGTCCATGTGTCTGGAGGCCTTGATTTAACCACTATCCCATATATTACATGTACTAAAGAAGACACTTTGCCACACTCTTTTGTCTTCTATTTGCCTTCCTTATTTGTCTTCTTACTTGGTTCAAAGGATACCTTCTACAGGGTCCCTGTAAAATTTCCAACACTGATTTAATCATAGGGTTTGGATGGCCCCTACGTTGAGGCTATATACAAAAAAGAACAATGCCCAATACTAAAACGGTCAGCTTCCATTTAATGTATGCCATAATTATAGTATAGGAAACCTACACCAGCCAGGAAAATTCAACTTCACAGGTCACAAATTCTTTTCTTCTGATCAACAAAAAAGCAAACTCTGCAGTTTTCTTTAGTGGGCTTTAAAATTTTCACTACTGATTTTTATGATACCTGCCATGAAGTGTCAAATACTTGAACATAAGCAGTATGATACTATGCATGCACCAGTTAGTTGAGCTTCATTCCGAAACAGTCAGTTGCCCTTAAGGAGAATGAAGAGTCTGGAAGTGGTCAACTAGAAATATATGGAAAGGCCAAACCTCAAAAAGAGCTACTACAAGGGCTTCAACTAATTCAACCTCCAGTAACACCTCTGGCATTGTTAATTAACATAGTGAATATCAGAAACAAATTTTACCTGATGGAAAAAATGACGCTTTTTGGGGGTAGAGCATAAGAAACATTGAAAATGGTCTTTCCTTGGCGAAATAAAAGTTAATCAAGATATTTGATTTAATCAATTGACTAAAACAGATTAAAGCAAGATATAAGAACCTGGCACCAGCCTATGATCTTCACCCTTCTGAATGAACCCAGGGGCTTGATATTTTAACAGTCTTTATCCAGCCAATGTCATAGGAGGATTTCTGGATGACTGATAGCAATGATCAGAATGTTGCCTCCAGAATGCTCTTGTGGCCTCCTTAAATGAACAGTCCTTGTACTGTGTGGTTTTAGTCAGGACTCTTAAAAGAACATGGGACTGGAATTTTATCAAGCCTTCAGAACAAGTTTATAAAACGGTTCATGTTAGCTTGTTAATGAATGTTGATATAATAAATATCTGTTATATGTGGCAAAACTTAGTCAGAGTTTTGCTTTGGTTATGACCTGGTTGGAAAGGTTTTGGAGAAATAGCTAACTGTACCCATCACTGGCTACTGTTACCTACCCAAAAAAAGTTTAAGAACTCAATATAATCAGATCACTTTCGGTCAATTATAATACAAACAATGGGAGAAATGGACATTTTCTTTGGTCCTCAATGAATGTGTACTTTGTAAAAGAGGCATAAATCCCTGAAAGTACAAACACTAATACGATTTCTCTCCCTCACTGAGGAAGAGATGCATGACCCAGTATATAGGTTGGTCTTCTCTTAACTGAGATACCTGTTGAAAAGAATTATCTTATCATGTGATTTTTTTTTCCTCAAGGTCGGAACGTGGGACATCCTGAAACATCACAAGGAGTTCCAATGAGGGAATAGTTGATAAATTCGAATTCAAAACTGTGTTTATATGGAATCCTTGTAGATCTGTGACAATATACACCCTACTAGTGACACATTCATGCTTCATTCAGTAGCAAACACCAAGAGAGGAAATGCATGAGAATCCTAAAAATTTAGTTATTTGGACTTTTGGTCATTACTTTATCTGCTGTACTGTGAGGTAAAAGGAGAGTCATAA
Source organism: Ailurus styani (assembly GCA_002007465.1). NCBI lineage: Eukaryota > Metazoa > Chordata > Mammalia > Carnivora > Ailuridae > Ailurus > Ailurus styani. The sequence continues at coordinate 1,062,768 of LNAC01000494.1, read as the reverse complement.
TACTCCTAAGGAATATATTTTAACGAACAATATGTGATAGGTAGAATAATGGTCCCCCAAAGATGTCCATGACTTAATCCTAGGAATCTGTGAATATGTTAGGTTACATGGCAAATGGGAATTAAGGTCGTGAATCCAGTGACCTTCCAATGGGAAAATCATCCTGGATTATCCAGAAGGATCTAATGCAATCTCAAGAGTTCTTATAAGTAGAAAAGGGAGGCAGAAGAGGGAGAACCAGAGATATGGCCAGGTAAGAGGGACTCAGCCTGATACTGCTGGCTTTGAAGATGGAGGAAGTGGTCACCAGCCAGGGCATACAGGCAGCTTTGAGAAGGTAGGAAAGATGTGGAAATGGCTTCTTCCCTAGAGCCTACAGAAGGAAAGCAGACTCACCATGAATTTAGCCCTGCAAAACTCATTTTAGAACTTTAACCTCAAGAACTATAAGATAATAAATTTACATTGCTCTAAGCTACCAAGTTTGCAATAGTTTGCTATAGCAGCAACAGTAAACTAATACACAGGCTGAAAAAAAATAAGGCAGTAAGCCCACCCACCCTCAATAGTCATGTGCCGTTCTCTATACTGTTATGTACTATCAAGCACTAACCATCCTGACTACATGACTCAGGTTCCCTCACCTTCTGGCAGTGAGTGGAGAAAGGTGTCAAGATATTTCTTCCCCCGCTCTCTTTCTACTTCAATGCTATGATTCTTACAGTGGCTGGACCCCACTAAGACGATAGTTCCTAAGGGCAGCCCTCATCCAAAGTGAAATGTGAATTAATTAATAATATGATTGTAAGTCAAGTAAAACATTTGAATGATAAACTGGAAAACTTTAGACACAGGGCTATTTGTTTTCTGTCTGAGAAAGTAGAACATTCAGAGGCAATAGCCATGTATAATAATAAATGGCCTAACTCTATGCAGAATCAAGTACCACAAAAGAATGAGCAATATAAGTAGCAGAAGGCATGGGTCACAACCATTTCCTCTTTACCAGTGTTTGCAATGTGCAGGAGTATGAATAATACTAAAGATAATTCTATGGTGAAAGATCTTTCATTTGCATGACCTACTGAACAGCTCTGACAGGAACCTACAAATTTGTTCATATGGTCACATGTGTCCTGTAATTCACAAAAGTAAGATATCTTAACTGTAACTAGTTAAGACCATTGTCTTATTTTAACTGTAGACCACTGTGCAGTACCAGATTCCAAGCAAGGTAAAGAGGGCTCCTCAGAGCAGGAATAGCCTGGTAAGGGTGTCAGAGCACAAGTGGGGTAGAAGGGCATATATGCAGAGAATCAGAGCCTGAGCAAGATGAAGAGAAGTCCACAGAGGAGGGCTGCCAATTAGGAGGGGTTGGGCCCCAGGAAGGTAAGGAGGGTGACACAGAGGGCAGGGGGCAGCAACTGCAATGGGAAATAGGTTGCATACAAAGAAACAAATTACTTACCAAAAAATGCATTATATTCCGGATAACGGGAGCCCGTTTCCCATTGTCAGGGACTTGTGTGAGAATGTCAGCGCATCTTCACTCATCACAAACACAAGACAGTATGTATTCCATAAATGGCCACAGCAAGATTTCTGGGCTCACATGTTTGCCAGAACCTTGCTGCTTCCATAGAAGAGTAAAATCTATTTCCTCTTTCATGACCCTAGGCAGCATTTTGTGACTACAATGTTCTGGAAGTGCTCTGACGTCTAAGGACAGATCACAAAAGGCAAGGTGGCTTGTCCCTGGCTTTCTTTACCTCTTAAGACACTAGCACTTGAAATCCAGTCACCAGGTTGTAAGGAACAGAGGCCACATGAGGCTCTATAGGTTGTCTGGTTGACAACTATAGCTAAGGTCTCAAATGACAGACAGCATCAGCTGCCAGATGTTAGTGTGTAAGCCTTCAGAAGAGTTCAGGCCCCAGACTGTGAGTCATTCCAGATCAAGCTGAACGGAGCAAGACGGGTCACCCCTACTGAGTCCTGCCCAAATTGTAGTTTTATGAGCAAAACAAATGCCATTGTTATTTTAAACCATTACTTGATATGCCCAGCCACACATAGTACCTATAACAACACCCAAAACTAGAAACAACCCAAATGTCTGTCAGCAGGAAAATGGATAAAACAAATGGTAGTCTATTGATGCAGTGGCATAATATACAAAACAATAAACAAATGAATTACTGGCGCACACAGTAATATGGACAAACCCCCAAAATATTCTGCTGTGTAAAGGAGTCTAGATACATAAGAATATATACCCTATGATTCCATTTGCAGGAAGTTCTAGAACAGGTAAAAATAATCTGTCACAAAAGAAATCAAATAATGGTCGCCCTTACTTTTGGTGGGAGGAGTTAGGAGGATCTTGGAATTGACTGACAAAGAACACAGGGATCTTTCTGGGATGCTGGAAATGTTTCGTATCTTGATAAGGATATGGATTATACTGCTTTATGCATATCTCAACATTAATGTAAGTGTATACATAATATGTATCACTGTACATAAACTATTTCCTATTTTAAGCATATTCATATGACACATTACCAATGACAATTTGCAAGGCAGAAAAAAACTTTCCTAAACTATAAATAGTAAAAACAAATTTCATTTAACTATGCTAGAGTGAAATAGCTTTCTCTTCTCTGTATACAAAATTTTGTCATATGAAAATGTGATCAAATGTATACAGTTAAAAATGTAGACTTAAAACTTCTTATAGAAGTGTAACAGGCAATTAATATAGATATGTTCTTTTTCTAGATTTGGTGATGTTTGTGGTACTTGTCAGCTCTTGATAATTTGCATTTCATTATTTCTCATTGTGAATAAATATTAATTTTCTCACCTAATTTGTAATTTTGAATTGTTTTTCTTGAAGAGACATTCCCACATTATAAAGGCTTTAGATCCAAAAAATCAGAATCTATTCCTGCTTCACTTAAATATGACTCTTGTCAACATCATCCTTAGATTTGACCATAAAATTGCTTGTGGGAACTATTTTCCATCTCAAAGAAGGCTGCTGTTCTAGGAATCTCAGATTCAGGTCATGAAGTAGCAGGCAATTGCCAAAGATCAAACTTTATTAAAGACAAGGTTTACTTTCTGACTTCACTGTTGTTCTCCAAGAATACTTGTATTTCATTCCTCTTTCTTTTCTACAGTCATGTTTTAAAGACCAAGAGACTTGGCAGAGGAAATGGCTTCACGGGACAGAATGTCTTAAAGTTTGCATCAGATATGAGAAATCACACTCTGAAAAAATGAAAAAGTACAGAGGAGGTTAAAGAAGGGAGGAAGGAGTGGAGGGGGAGAGACAAAAAAGATTGAGAGAGAGAAAGAAGGAGGGAGGTAGGAAAGGAGGGAGGAAGGAAGGGGATAAATTTTACCTTTTAATAATTGAAACTTATTTCAGTGACAAATCTATGAAGGTGATCTGAAATTCTGAACTCCTGTCTTATTTCTATCATCATGTGAGATCCTCTCTCTCTCTCAAAAAAAAAATAATAATAATTAAGGCTTTCCTGGGAAATGCTACAACCTTCTACAACTTTGAGGCAATCCCCAGCTGTCTGATTAGCCTTGAGGCACAGCATTAGTAAATACTATATCTTTTCTCTTGTTTCCGTCTTTTAAAAAATTAGCTTAACACTCCCACTAGTAAAACTCCACATGCTACAGAAATAAAAATAGAGAGGGATTATGCCTTCTTTATTGCTAGCACAATGCCAGGCCCGGTTCTATTTAAGAGCAGCTAATGTGACCGTGAGAATTATTATCAAAGAGAACCCTACTGCTTTAAAATTTTTCTCTTCTTTTAAGTATTTTCTAGCTGCTCTGTTTTGGTTAGTTAAATTTCACTACATAAATGTTCACAATGGAACTAATAGAGAAGGGCACCCAGATTGTTGTGTATTTTAGTAAACCAATTAAAGAATTTATGGAGAAAAGAAATCAAGTTAACTACCACAGGAAAGAAAAAAAGAAAAGAAAGGCTTTTGTACTTGAGCCAACTTCTGCATAGTTTCACAGGTGCCCCACAAATGTGATGTCATTTTGATTGGGGCAACCTCTCTCCCAGAGACAAATGAAAGAGCTCCTTTTAAAATAACCCTTACACCTCACACAGGTGGTCACATCTAAAATAAACCTACAGACTGCACCTCAGAAACAGTTTTCTAAAGAAACATTCTTTTAGGGCTGCGCAAAGCGGGGGGCGGGGGGGGTGGGAAGCGATGCTGAATGTGCTGACTGCTCTACTAAAGAAAAATGGAGAACACAGTTTTTCTGCTCTGATTAGAGTGAAAGGCACATTCCTCGACTAGTAGTTTTATAGTCGACCAAACATGAAGAAATCTTTTCTTGCCTTTTTCAAAACTAACTTTCAATGCATTTTGAGTCCAAAAACTGGCTTACGTCCAGAAGTTGGGCAAGGGATCCTGACTTTTTTTGGATGACTGACCTCAGATTCCTGATGTTCGTCCTTAATTTCCCTTGATGGTACAGATTCAGTAATATCCTTTTGGCTGCCCTTTGATTTAGCTTTTAGGGACATCATGTTCTATTAACCATCTCCAAAACTCTCTGTGGGTCTTTTTTGGGTCTCCTACAGCTGCCTCTCTACTCTTATAGTAAAAGTTCACAAAAATATATACCATCATCCTGCCTCTGGCTTTGAGGTCCTATCATAGCAAATTGGCTTCCGCTGGGCACCTCATGGACTTTGGAGCTCTACAACCTTCTTGGCTGTGTCAGGCTTTACTGCCCCTCCACTCTAAGGGGTGAGCTTTGCTTCACAGCCTACTAAGGACATCCTCTGGCTTTCACACTCAGCTTTTCAGTCTCAATTAAATGTTTTTAGCTTTTTGTCATCTTTTTCCACAGCATCAATTGAGGTTAACAATGGCCTCCCAATTCCGGTGTTTTTATAGTTAATATGTTTCCATATTTCTCAAATGCTGGAAACAGCACACAAACCAATACATTTCCTTCCAATGGTATACCATTCCAATTCACCTCCAGGGAAGGTTCTAGCAAATGTACTGCTTGCTATCTGATACCAGGGACTATCTGTGCTTCACCTACCATCAAGTTTAGAATCTCCAGGACAAACTGAGTGAGGGTGGGTGGAACTGCTCCAAAATCCCATCCCCATACTTGCTTTTCTTTCTTTTTCTTTTCTTTTCTTTTCTTTCTTTTTCTTTTTCTTTCTTTCTTTCTCTCTCTCTCTCTCTCTCTCTCTCTCTCTCTCTCTCTCTCTCTCTTTCTTCCTTCCTTCCTTTCCTTTTTTTTTTTCATACTTGCTTTTCTTAGAACATTCTAGTACCATCTGTTGCAGGCTGGGCTTCTCAGGAAGTCAATTCTGAGACAGAAGTCAGTATGTAGGAGATTAGGAAGTACTTTTGCACTCAACACCTAGGGAAGGGAAGGGAAGGGCAGGGATTGGATTTGGACTGGACAGAGAAAGAAGTTAAGATGTGATTGTGGTCTCAGTGGAATGCCTGAGCTGACCATGTGAGGAGTCCTGAAGATGGACTGACTTTTCAGAGTGTCCAATGTTGGACTGTCGGTCATGTTTTTTGAGCTGCCCTGGGAAGAAGGTGTGAACTTGGAAGAAGATGCACCAGTCTCCCTCAAGGAATGACAGTGAGGGCTATGTGTAGGTGACATTCCCAGCAGCTGAAGTGATAAATCCTTTAATCCCAAAGAGGGCTGTGAGTAGCAGATTACAATCCTTCTCCCAGTGATTTAAAACTTTCATCCTTGTGAAATTTACCTCTAGTAATGCTTTTCCCTTAAATGTAAATCTATTTTATGTGCTATAAATACACCAAATTTCTTTTGGTTTATATTTGATTAGTGTATCATCTCCATTGTTTTACTTAAAACAATTCTGGTCCTTATATTTTATTTATTTGTTTGTTTGTTTGTTTATATTTGGGGGGGCATATGGAGAGCAAGAAAAAGAACCTTAAGCAGCCTCCACGCTGGGAGCCCAATNTCTCCATTGTTTTACTTAAAACAATTCTGGTCCTTATATTTTATTTATTTGTTTGTTTGTTTATTTATATTTGGGGGGGGCATATGGAGAGCAAGAAAAAGAACCTTAAGCAGCCTCCACGCTGGGAGCCCAATGTAGAGCTCAATCTTACAACCCTGAAATCATGACCTGAGCTGAAATCAAGAGTCAAACACTTAAGTGACAGCCACAGAGGCACTCCTGGTCCTTATATTTTGGATGTGATTTTGTCAACACCACATGGTTGGATTTTCCAGTCTTAATGATATATACATTTTTTTTAAATTTTTATTTATTTATTTGTCAGAGAGAGAAAGAGAAAGAGAGAGCACAGCAGGCAGAGGGAGAAGCAGGCTCCCCACTGAGCAAGGAGCCTGATGCCGGACTTGATCCCAGGACTCTGGGATCATGACCTGAGCCAAAGGCAGATGCTTAACTGACTGAGTCACCCAGGTATCCCTAATGATATATACTTTTTACTGGATAATTCAATACATTCACTATTATTACTGACATATTCAGATTGATTCCTACCAGTTTAGTTGTTTGTTTGTTTTTTACTCATTGTATTGATGTTTCTGCATCCATTTTTCTCTTCTCTTTTGGCTTTCTGCCTTGCTTTCTTGCCTTTTTTTTAAATAACATTTTCCTTCTATCATTTACAAGATATATATCTTACTTATACTCATTTAGTTGATACCCATGCAAATTTTACTATACACACTTAAGATGATCTAAATGCAATAAATTATTTTTCATTTTTCCTAAATAATACAAGGATTAGTATGTTTTAAACTTACTCCTTCCTCCCAATTTACATGATTTATTTTCCTTAGTATTTTATCTCTCTTGTTTTTTGTAGGAGTGCTAACAATACTGACTCTATCTTTGGCCTTCTACTTTATTCATTTTCTCTCTATGACCTCTCTTGGGGCTATGTCTTCTGGGGCTATGTCTTCTCTGCCTCTTGAAGATTAATATACATACCTTAGAAATGCCTACCAAGGCTGGGATGTGGAGAGACTTGTTTTGGCCTCCCATGAATCTGTTAGGGATATCATAATCCTGCCCCTTCCTGATGCACAGGTGGTGCCACAAGATCTAATAAAAGGTTAGCTGTCAATTAGGTGCATGCAAATACTTTGCCTCACTACAGTGCACTCTTGCCTGTCCCCTTCTCTGTGTCCCATCACACAGTAAAATCTACACTTGATCTTAGCCAAAAGGCCGAGAAGCGATCACACTGTAAAATCTAAACTAAGGTCCAGATTTTGCAGAGAATAACCATGCAGCTAGATCATCATCTGCCTGATCCCCCCTCTCAGTAAGTTACTCTGAATAAAGCTCTGTGTAAACTATATGGAGGGACCTGCTTCATTTCCTGGTCTCAAAGTGCCTTCTCATTTTGAGGGATATTGTACTGTGCCTCCCCCAGCTTCTAATATTTTTTAACTCCACAAATTAAATTAAATCTTAAAATTTGTTTATACAATGTAGGTCATTAGTCTTTTATATCTTTTGAGATCTTTATTTCAGATATTATTCAGTTTTATAACACAGTGTCAAGATGAATATGATATTTTATATTTCTTGAATTTGTGGCTTCGCATCTTTCATCAATTTAAAGAAATTATCAGGTGTATTTCTTTCGTTTTTTTCTCCTAATAGTTTTCTCTATTTTCTTTTTGGAGTGTCAATTAGGTATATGGCAGACCATCTCTTTCTCTCCTCCATGTCATTTATTCTCTCTGCATTTGTACATATTGGAAATTCTCCATAATAATTTCTTTAAAGATGATATTTGATACTGTAAGATACTCCAGAGAGAGAAAAGAGCCACACACACACACACACACACACACACACACACACACACACACACACAAATAGCCATCAAATTCAGCAACTAGGGGTGCCTGGGTGGCTCAGTGGGTTAAAGCCTCTGCCTTCGACTCGGGTCATGATCTCAGGGTCCTGGGATTGAGGCCCACATCGGGCTTCCTGCTCAGCGGGGAGCCTGCTTCCTCCTCTCTCTCTGCCTACTTGTGATCTCTCTCTTTCTATGTCAAATAAATAAATAAAATCTTTAAAAAAAAATTCAGCAACTAGGAGGTCACTGGTGACCTTGGAGAAAAGAGGGGAATAGGAGAATGATTTATTGCAAAGGAATCAACAGGAGGGAGGTGAAGGCCATGAGTATAGACTTCTCTTTTTAAAGACACTGAGTAGGGAGAATTAAGAGAAAAAAGGAAAAGTAAATGGAGAGATTCTTTTCAGATAGGAAAAATCTAGTTGCGTGTGCACTGGCCAGGAAAAATAAGCCTAATGAATGATAAATTAAAGCTGTATCCAGAGGAAAGATAATTGATGGCCAACATCCCAGATGATCTGTGAGAAGATGGGATCCAGGACTTAAGTATAGTCTTTTTTCCATAAAACAACAAGAGTAATCTTCTTGGTTTTGTTTTGGTCTAGTTTAGAATTATTACCATAAATATAATCCATAGTCAATGAACAAACTTTTTAAATATGGATAAGCAAAACTGTTGTAAAGCACGGGTAATCTCATTTTCTATATATCAGCCCAGGTCATTTGCTATATGTTTGCTATATATATTAACATACATAAACAAACAAATGTGATTTGTGGGACACAGTGAAAGATGGACTTGGAAAATTTTTATGTTTTTTTATATGCTTTCATTTTTAAAGAAATTAAAAATTTTAAAAACATAATGTACACCATAAGAAATTAGAAAAGGAATACAGACTTCCAGGAGTTATGCTTTGTTTCCTCTTACTCTTTCCAATTTTATCTTTCTGTATTTTTGTGCCATGCTTTAAAATCTATCTTCCATATGCTCTTCCAGATCACTAATATGGATCTTAAAAGTGACTAACTTCTCTGTTAGTTCATCCACTGAGTAATTTCCAGGATAATTTTCTTTATATCCAGATATGCTGGATTAAATATGCTATATTTAAACTTGTCTAAGTCTCCATAAGGAGCTCTTTTAATTTCCTTTTTCCTTTGCTATACTTCAGCCACTTCCCTGAATGAAGTTCCATCTATTCTGACTGGCTCTTTCAGCCTATCGAGCTACCAACCAGTCTTCTGACTCAGAGGAGGTAGACAGATCAGACTGGGTAGTGGGAGTAAGTGAGCTGTGTTCAGGATGCCGTTTTTTTAAGAATCCTCTGATCTCATTTGACTTAAATTCATGTCATGTTCAGGCATTTCAGTTTGTGATAACTATGGTAAAAGTTACCAGAGAATTTTCACCTATTGTGGAGGCCACAACGTCAAGGACACATTAGAAAGTCACTACAGATGCTGAAGAATGAAGATTGTGGTACATAAGAAAAGCATTTGGAAAAGAAGGAAGATCAGTGCATGTTAGGTAGCTGGTGAAGCATCAGGGAAAATATGGAACTCGAGATGGCAGTTTATGAACAAAGGAAGGAATAAAATTGATAGATAGAGATAAATAGTATTATGCAGAGCCTTTCATTCTAGGCTGTAGGTGTTTTCTTGATCCTGGAGGCCAAAAATACTTTTTTTAAGTTTGGTTAGACATGAAATTGATAAATAACAGTAGCAGTAAGATGGACAGGAGTGAAGTGAGACTAAGATCAGCACTTCTTAGGAGATGCAGGGGAGAAACTACAAGCTGACTCTAAGGATTAAAAGCCTAAGGTCTCACGGATTCTGTTATTTATATCTATTTTTTTCTGTTGATATCATATTTAACTTATCTAAATATTTAATTTTATGAAGAATACTTTCAGAAACCAAGATGGCACCGAGGAGGAGTTCATAGCGAGCCTCTGTTAATAGTGGTGGCCAGAACTGGGAGCCTGTGAATGGGGCTGGATCTTATCTGGTGCGGATAAGGAAACAGGCACTTCTGAAGAGGGATCAAAAAGAGCCAAAGGGTGGGAATTCAAGAGGAGCCAGTACAAATTCTAGAGATTCAGGAAGAGCACTTATTTTCCCAGCCTTAGGCCCGGCGTTGAACCGATTCTTGGGCTGCAAGCTCCTTTCTGAATTCAGAAGATTTTTATGAAACAAGATGATCTCTTTTAGAAATAAATGCCCTTTCACATATTCATTTCATAGAAAGAAAAGTAAAGTATTCAGGTCACAAGGCATCAAAGAATCATCTTACTATTTTCCTTACTCTGTATCTTTCTTCATTTGAGAGGAAATATTGATGGTCTTCTAATATACCTATCACAAAAATATGATGGACCTAAAAAAAATCGAGTATGAAAACTGTATAGTGTTTAAATTAAATTATATATGAGAACTCCCACAAACCACCATAATAATGCTAGCCTGAGTAATTTTATGATAGGTAAAAAAATGTGCTGGATATTTTCTTTTAACCAGGTAATTTTGCAGGCTTAGATACTGATTTGGACAAATTTATAACACATTTTTTCCTAAATTGTTTGTGCTTTTTCACATTAAGAAATCATTTTCTATTCTAAGGTCAAAAAGGTATTTTAAACCACTGTTGGTTTAAACTCAGTCAGTTAAGTGTCCAACTCTTGATTTCAGCTCAGGTCATGATCTCAGGGTTATGAGACCAAACCCAGCCTTGGGCTCCATGTTGGGCATGGACTCGGCTTAAGATTCTCTCTCTCCCTCTCCCTCTGTCCACTACCACTTACATGTGCACAGACTCTCTCTCCCCCCTCAAAAAAGATATTTTACATATATTTTTATAGTATTCTTTTTCACATTTATATCTTCAATCCACTTAAGATTTATTTTTATATTTTGCATGTAATATGAAGTAGAAGTTTAATTTCATTTTTCCCGACACCATTTATTATAGGGTCCATCCTTTTCCCCAGTGATTCAGATATGTCAACCACATACAACATTCTTCCATATGCCTGAGCCCATTTTCTGATCTCTGTACTTTGTTGCCATGGCTCATTTTCTATCTCTGTGTCAATACCACCTCAACCAAATTACTGTTATCTGGCAAGATAAGACCCTCATTTTGTTGTTTGCCTTCAAAATTGTGTTGTCTGTTTCATTTATAAATTACCACCATATCTTCTACTTTTTTATGGAAATTAAAGGTTCATCATTCTGCCCTTATTTAAGCCAGCTGACTTCAATTGCTTGAAAGCACTACTCATCACTTTTTTAACCTTTTTAAAATTTCCTTTATTCTTTTTTTAATCTCTTTGAAATTTCTTACTTGTAAATAGTAAAAATAGAAGTACCATCCTCACATAATAGATACTAATGCATTTAAAGTTAAAATTTCTCAACCTTTTCAAACTGTTTCCTCATCTATAATAATACATTATTTATTAAGATTAAATGAGCAAATATATCAGCATAACGCAGTACTAGCACATAAATGAATGTTGTCTTTTTTTCCCCAAGTCATGAACCAAGGCATGGAAATCAGAAAACAAAAGGCACGTGCAGAGGTTGTATGTAGGTGACATAATATGGCAAAGAGAGTTGGTGCAGAAAAGAGATATTAGAAAGGAAGATGGGGTCCCATACCAAAAAGATGTCCAAAGCCAGCTAATTTAGGGAAGAGAACAAACCTGTGGTAAGTATTTGGGACTTGCTTAGGGCTCTGCATACCCTATTCATTTATTCCTTTTCTCACCCTGGTGAGCTAATCATGCTCATACCCATTTTACATATGACATTAAACAAAGTACCCAAGTCATCCATGTAAGTATCCAAACCAAGGTGTGAGCCTGGTTCTGATTCTAAAACCAGTGCTTCTCCCTCTGTGTAAGGCTGAGAATTTGGGAGTTTAGCTTAAGCAGTTTTAGGAAAAACAAAAAGTAATGAAAATATTTCAGGAAGATGATTTTGGCAATGTGGATTGCCACATGGGGTGTAGCTGGAAGGTGACAGTGGGGGCTGGGAGGGGGAAAGACCAGACTATTTCAGTCCTGCAGAGGCAAAGGGATGAGGGCTTAGATAGGGGCAGTGGCACTGGGGACCCCCAGAAAGAGAATGCATTCCTGTCAGACACCTGTCCTTTTGTGCCTGGTATTGCTTAGCGCTGAACTAATGCTACATCGCCTACTTAGTAAATAAATAGCCTCTTTATTGATTAAGCCTTTTATGTCAAACTGGACTTTATTTAAAATGTCTTTAGAAAACTCTTAACAAACTGGCCTATAGCTGAGTATTCCAAAAAAAGGAAAATTAACTATACTAAATATGAAGACATTACTACATATTACTAAATATTGGCAGTATTAAATTCCAAAAAAGTGTTTATTTCATGGGGTATGAATCATAAGAAATGAAAATCTGATTACTAAAATATCTTTAAAATATATTTAGATCCTTAGTATTTAGGGCCTTTTGTTGGTTCAGATGCTCTAATGTTCACTCTCCGAATGAAAGAATAATAGATTTTTATGGGGAAATAAATATTTCTCTTTTTTTTTAAAAACTGTATTTATTTATTTGACATAGAGAGAGAGATCAGATCACAAGTAGGCAGAGAGGCAGGCAGAGAGAGAGGAGGAAGCAGGCTTCCCGCTGAGCAGGGAGCCCGATGCGGGCCTCAATCCCAGGATCCTGAGATCATGACCTGAGCCGAAGGCAGAGGCTTTAACCCACTGAGCCACCCAGGCGCCCGGAAATGAATATTTCTGTGGTCTGTAGCTCATTTTTTTTTTCTGTAGCTCCTTTTGATGCATATGGACTTGCAGAAATTTTGCTCATGAGAAAAGAAAAAGAAACAAAAGTTGTTGTGACTAGTATTATATTCCTTATTGTCACACACCAAAGCAAGGCAAATCTCACTGAGCTAATTTTGGTTTTAAATAATAAACTTACAGTTAATTGCAGATAATCAGAACTAAACCAAATCAAAACCCAACACCTAAATTAAATTAAATTGAAACAAAAATGCTAATAAAAGCACTTAAGCTTTCAAGGACTTGTTTAGTACATTTTACACCACTTTTATCACTAGCCAATGGGTTGAACTGCTTTCTGAAATATTTATAATAACCAAACTTATTTATGATTTTCATACAGGCTAAGAAACCCCTCACCTTCAAAGGAGAGAAAGGATATAGGGATGAGGAGGCAGAGTAAGAACTACATTTAACTTTTTGTAAAAGAATATTAATATTAAAGAAAACTTTAAAGACTAGCAACCAAAGTTGCAGCTCTGAATGGGGAAATTCTTCTTCCAGATGGGGACCCTGATCCAGCAGCCCAGTTAAAGTCTGGCCCCTGGAAGGCAGTTGGAGTCAGGAAATGTCAGCTGGCCTTTTAAAGCCAAAAGACCAACCTTTCTATCCCACAGTCTGAAAGCAAGGCATGCGAGTTCTCCTGACTGACTTGGAGCTCCCTGGATTTAGAGCCTGGGCAGCTCTGAGCCAGTTGGAAGTGGGTCGCTGTGCATGTGGGGAGTGTGTCAGGAATAAGGATTCCAGCTGAACCTGCTAAGGACTTTAGGTGCTCAAGTCAGGATAACGGTACCCAGTCTGGTCTGCTCAGTTGTCAGCAGGCTAGGCTGGTGGAAATGTGTCATTACCTTGAGGTCCCATTGTAGACTTCTTCTTTGTGAAGGAATACTGAACTTTGGGTCGTTTTCAAATTTCAGTTTGTATCTGAACACTACATATTCTCTCTGCCTTCATTTTTCTTTTCAAATCAGGTAAATGATATCTTCATTAGCAATGTAAAAACCTATTGCTTCTACTATCTGCGAAATTCCTAAAAATTATCACCTTCCTCAGACCATGTCAGCCCAGCTTCTGCCCCCTGTATTCCCTCTCTGCTCTTCAACCCCTTCGTATATTGTATTGATGCTGACCTGGTTAAAATCCACCCCTCTGTGTCAACAGTTCTTGTACCTTCTTCTTTTGTTTTTCCAAACTCAACATCTCTTATAGTCTTCTCTCCTCCTTGTTCGTTCAACAAAAAATATGTACTGCGAGGGTCAAAATCTAAGGACTAGACATGTATAGTGGAGAACAAACTTTTTTCCACTTTTTTTTCCACTGAGATCCTGGGCTAACACACAGCAAACAGGTAAACAGAGAGACAAATCCATAATTTTAAACTATGGTAACTGTTACAAAGAGAAAGAACTGGGGGCTAGGAATAGGGTAACTCTATAACTCATCATTCAAACTCTGGGGCACTTGGAGAGTAAAAGGAGACATTATTAATGATTATGTTGTAACAACAGATGAAAAGTGTGCCAGGCAAATCAGGACATATGATCATATGAGAATCTAATTCTCATTTGACTACACAGGGAAGAGGTTAAGCTGAGATCCAAAAAGGATCAGAAGAATCCAGCCATGAAAAGATTTTAGGGAAGGCATAGAAGGACAGTCTGAACCAAGAATCTCATGCAGGAAAGCTTTGTGTACTTGAGGAAGTGAAAGAGAGTTCGGAGCAAAGAAATTGAGGCACACAGTGGTATAAGGCAAGGCTAGAGCCAGATTACTCAGGGCCTTGCAGGTCAGATGATAAAGTTTGGATATATATTTTTAAATCTATAAATAAATATAAATTTATAAGCATATTCAGACTGTGAAATATTTTATTAAGGAGAAGAGGTGATAAAATCTAGTTTCTGTTTTAAGATCATTTTGCTCATTCATATAGACTGACATTCACAATTTATTAAGTGAGAAAATTGGATTGCAAAAATTGACTGCATTTTTGGAAAAGTGTTTTCCTTTTGCTTTTTTAGAAAGTTTATAGTTTGGATTCAAAAATTCATTCAAGATCTATCTGGGAATGTGACTCTTATTTTCCAAATAGATAAGTTTTTATCATGTTTGATTATTTATTTAATTTCACTATCTTATGAAGCAAAACAGTTGCTATAAAGTATTGGCTTTTGGAATTTGTAGCCAGGTATATAATCAGTTTTTATAAATGTTCAAGGGTTGTATTTATGAAAATTTATATTATATTTGAATATTTGTATATTTATATCATACAAACTTATAGTTTTGTTTCTTTCTATATACAGTTTCTATACACAGTTTTCCATATATTTAAAAATTTTTCAAATAAAAGTTCTTTATGTTTTTATTCATTTTTAATATCCATTTATGCCCTTATTTATATTTGCTCAATATGCCTTCTCCTAATATATATATGTGTGTGTATATACATAGATACACACACACACATATATATATATATATATGCTTATAACAGTATTAACAAGTAGCATTCAGCAATATATTGAAAGATTAATACACCGTGACCAAGAAATTCTTATTTTGGGAAAGCAAGTCATTTTATCAACATAGTCAGAAATTTTATCAACATAATCTATTATACCAATAAAACAAAAAATTTCAAAACAATAAATGCTGAAACTGCATTTGATAAAATTCAACAACCATTCTTGATTAAAAAAATCCTGNATTATACCAATAAAACAAAAAATTTCAAAACAATAAATGCTGAAACTGCATTTGATAAAATTTAACAACCATTCTTGATTAAAAAAATCCCTTAGTAAAATAAAATTTATTAGAATCAAGACATTTACTGAAAATCAAGAATATTCTCCTTAATAAGCCACTAAAACAATTTTTATTAAAATCATCTAATCATTATTTAAAATTATTTTATAATCTCTAGTAATATAAGAAAATTAAATAACTATATAAGCATTAAAACAAGAAATAAAAATGTCTCTCTTGTTGATATAACAGAACTAGAAAATCTAAGATATTCTGTAAAAATATAATAGCACTAATAAGAGAATTTGGTATGATGTGGAATACAATAAAAATATAAAGAAAGCACTAGTTTTTCTCACTTTAGTTACAAATCACCTAACAAAAGAAAGTGTTATTTAGAAAAACACTTAAAATAGCACCAAACAATAAAAGCACTTAGCAATAAATTTAATAAGAGAAGCTCAAGACCTATATGAAGAAAATTATAAAATTTTATGTACAGAAAGGTACACCATGTTCATGAATGAGAAGACAACATATTAAAAAGATTAAATTTTCCAAAATTAATTTAAAAAAACTCAGTGTCATTCTAACTGGATTTTCAGTGGAGGTTGTCATTTTATGTTGGTGGGGGTAAGAAGTAGTTGTATAGAATGATCTCAAAGTTTATAGGAAGAATAAAACATCTGGCAATAGCCAATAAATTTAAATTATTTTTAAAAGCCAAAGTATCGGTAAGGAACAATTTTGAAAATAAAAGTTGAAGATTTTTAAGAATGTTAAACTTTAGGGCAGGATTTGGAGAACACCTATAAAAACAAACCATCAAAAACATAAATCTTAATTTCAACTTCTTCCCTCCTCTTTCCCTAAACCTACCCACTTTGATTTCTCCAGCTTCAAAACATCACCATCCACCCAAACATAACCCATCGTAACCCAAATCTGTGACCTTTCAATCCTCAGTGGCAGTGCCCTAGTCTAATTTGTTCTCATCTCCCCGCTGGATGATTGCAATAACCTTCTATATGTCCTCTAGTTTCTGCTTTTGCTCCCTGCAAACCATTCTTCTCACAGCAGACAAAGCGGTATTTCAAAATCTTCAAGTGCTTTCCCACAGCACTGACATCAGAGTTGAATTCTCCACTTTTCCAAAGTCCTACCAAGTCTAGTTTCAGCTAGATCACTGAACTTAACTCATTTTATACCACTCTATCTCCTCACACTCTGCCCTCCAACAGTCAAGGCCTTCTTTTAGTCCTGACAACACACCAAGCCTGTTCCCACTGTAGAAACTTCTGACCTGCTGGCCCCTTTGTTTGCCATGCCTTTGCCCTGGTGAAGGCATAGCTGGCACCTCAAGCATTTCCTCCTCAAAGAGACATCCCTTGGCCTCCTTTCATTTGACCCTATTTTAATTATCTGCATAACAAAGTTATTGGATCTTTCTTTTGGGTATTCATTTGCTTGCTCAATGCTTATTTCTACATGAGAATGTAAGCTCCAAGTGTGAGCATTTCTCTATCTTATCTCATCCTCACTAAGCACAGAGCTTGACGAATGGCAGGCACTTAATAACTTAATAAATATTTATCAAATCAAAGAATAAATGCTTGGCCAAAGTTTTCTGAGAGTTTTTTCCTAAAAAAAAAATTGTCGAACCTCCAGAATAAGGTTTGCTTCAGAAGGCCATTGACGGAATGTGCTATATGTATCATATATACAGGGCTTTGTTATTTCAGAAGGAGGCATTTTTACAGCCTAATTTCCAGAATATTTTTAAAAATCTAAATGAAAACATAAAAGCTTTGTCTTAAATCTGAAGTAATCATCATCAAATATAAAGGGACTGCCTTCATCTCTCAAATGTCGAAAGACTGATTAGCAGCATCTAACATCTTGACTGGAGGAGACCTTGACGTATATGCTCAGTGGGCTATAATGATTCAAATAAATTAGCTGCCACAGATTTTAAAGAACACATTAATTTCCCACCACCTATTTCTATGAAGTACTGAATCCCAAATTCATCCTCAATGAGGTGATCAGTCACCCACAAAACATGGTGTCAATGAAGGACCTCATTTGATATTAACATATGTCCTGACTAAGGACAAATAGGAGAAAAGTAACATGGTGAACTGGATGAATGGTTTATCACACTCTGAGTAGTTATTCTGGAATGCTCACCTCCACCAAGATGGCCACTTGGTAAGGTTCCCTCTCTTTCTCCTGACCTGCAGGTGTCAGGAAATGAGTAAGGATTCTAATTCAAGCAGAATTTCTCCAGCCCTGAAGATTTTCCTGAACCTTCCCGTGGCTACCTGGCCTCACTCCTCCAGATAGGTAAGATCATATCCCAAAGTTTGGTTTTTCAACACAATAAGAAAGTCTAGTTGTTATTCCTGAGCCAGGTTATAGTTGATTGACAAAGCCATGGTAACTGTGAGGGATTGCTGGCTGTGTAGATCCCTGTTATGGACTGAACTATCCCCTACCTCCAAATCCATATGGTGGAAACTCTAATCCCCAATATGACTCTATTTGGAGGCAGACCCTTTAAGGAGGTAATTAAAGTTAAATGGGGTCATAAGGGTGGGGCTCCAAACCAATATGATTAGTGTCCTCATATGAAGAGAGAGACATATTAGGAGTGTGCGTGCACAGAGAAAAGGTCACTTGAGGACACAGCAAGAAGGCATCTGTCTGCAAGCCAGAATGTAGGGCCTCATAAGAAAGCACTATGCCAACATCTTGATCTTGGACTTCAAGCCTACAGAACTGTGAAAAAATAAATACTCATCCACTCTGAACCTGGGACACCCACATCGGCCCCATTACCTCCCCATATCTCTCTTGCCTCACATCCAAGGCACAGCTGACCTTATTTGGACTGCCCATTGCTAGGAAGTATATGCCAGCTTCGGGCAAGAAGGCACAAGTAGCTTAATGGAATCCTTTTTAATGCAGCCCTGGAAGTGAAACCTAAATGAAAGAATATATTCAATATTGGTACAAAGCTGTTTTCTTCCAATAACATCTGCTTTAGAGCACTGTTGAAGTTTCTACAAATATAACTTCAAATCAAAATTGCAGAGTGACTTTCCAGTGCCCTTCTTAGACTAAAACCAAAACCTGTTCCAATTAACTGTTAACAATACTCCAGAAAACATTCTCCTTTCTCCAGCTATCAGTGCTAGTTGTTCAAGTTCTAACAATATGAAGTTCGGATATAAGAGGGTGGGTACAATACCAGGTTTGTCTTTGTCTGATAAATGAAACCTGGAGAAAGGAAGAAGCTAAAACAGTGGGAGACATTAGCTATGGAAAAACAATGAAAGAAAAATGCAAAAGCACAATTAAAAAATAACTTGTTCTTCCCTTAAATGTAGCTTTAAAATTTGCTTTTGAGGATAATGTAAAATACTAATCATAACTCTGGGGAACAGGAAAACATATTCAACTTCTATGTCTACTTCCATCATGTAACTCAAGGATGAAACTAAGAAAGAAAATGTATTTACTTTTTTGGGATATGAGGGTAAAAAAACAAAGACAGCCTCTAGTATCTGGCATCTCAAGGACCAAGAAATTCAGATATCAGAGAAAGCCATTCTCTAAAGAACCAGTGGAACCAGAATGTCCTCCCTCCCTATAAGGCCAGGAAGTGAGGAGCCCAGCTACTCACAGGCTATTATACCCCAGGATTCAGAGTTAGAGCATCCAGACGTTTGGGGTCTAGACCCTCCCTACCTGGTGCCTAAGATGAACTGGGTCTTCCAATGGGTCAGAGAACCCCGGAATGTCAGTGTTGGTGCCCTACAATTGGTGAGAAAACGAGTACAAGTTTAGACAGGAAGCAGAATGAAAGACTGAGCCCCAGTCTACCACTGTCTCCCTCCCAAGTATATCACACCACCTCAATCACTAACTAATACCCAGAAAGAGGGGCCGAAAAGCATCAGCAAATCTATTAAAAAGTCATTACTGGGGCACCTGGGTGGCTCAGTCAGTTAACCATCTGACTCTTGATTTCAGCTCAGGTCATAATCTCAGGGTCATAAGACAGAGCCCTGTGTCGGGGCTAGGCACAGGGCATGGAGCCTACTTGAGATTCTCTCTCTCCTTCTCCCCCCACCAACTCCTGCTTTCTCTCCCTCTCTCTCTCGGTCTTTAAAAAAAAAAAAAAAGTAGTTATTTTATTCTTCATGAATTCAAGTTTCAAAAAACTGGGATATGGGATATCCCATTGATAAGGGAGAGCAAATAGAGAAAATAATATATGTACTGCTATTATAACTGACTGAAAACTCTCTCAAAAAGCCAAACACCCTCTCATATTTTTTTTTCTTCTGCTTGGTTCATCCAGAATCTACCAGATTAATCCATATTCTGAAATATATCTTAAAAGCTGAGAGGAAGCCGATTCCATAGAAAGGCGAGGCGGCCTGTCATCAAGTTCCGAAAAAGAAATTCCAGCAACTCAGGCTAAGTGATAATCATTTGCTTCAACTTCTACAACCCCATGGAATAAAATGACTGTTTTCTAAATTCTCACTCAGTTGTACCTGAGGGCTCTCTCCAACTCATAAAAAG
This sequence comes from Ailurus styani, assembly GCA_002007465.1. NCBI lineage: Eukaryota > Metazoa > Chordata > Mammalia > Carnivora > Ailuridae > Ailurus > Ailurus styani. The sequence continues at coordinate 1,042,679 of LNAC01000494.1, read as the reverse complement.
CTGGAAAATTATTATTCACAATTTAAAGTTTATTGAAAATTACTTTCCAATTAAGGTTCTAAATTATTAAGCAATAGAGCATGGCTGCTTGTGTTTACAAGCCATTAGTATCAGCTTTATCTGCCCCATGAGGTACAATGATGAAGGTCAAGTGACTCCAGTGATCTTCAACACACATTAATAACTTGGTCTGATAAATGGTTTTGAGGTCTTCCTGGCATTCATTGCTGGAACATTTTTAACAAAGAGATATTCATGAATTTTAAGTTGTCTTATGTTAAATATCATTCTTTATTGTAAAATAAGAATTTGTTTAAAAAATGGAAAGCAATACAATGTATTGTCAAAAATAAGAACTCAGGGAAGTGAGCACCCTTTTATCCTATGTCATTTCTGCCCTTCTGACTAATTTTGTGATCTATGTCAAGTCATTTTACTTCTCTGGGTCTCAGACTTCTCAACTGTTAAATGAGAGGGCTAGACCAGGTGAACTTAGGTTTCACTAACCTAAAAATTATCCATTTGCTTCTCATAATTTGACTTTTTCCCTTTGCTAAAATGCTCCAGGGGAGATCTTTGTAGGTTTACCTCTGCTATGCTCTTTGTAGGAGAACTATAAATGGCATGCTATACTATAAATGACAGGATGTAGTGGTAGAAAGGACGCTTTTACACGAAAAAAGCTGATGTTGGTCACTTTCAGGAAATTTTTATTTTTTAAGATGTGCTAGACCTTTTTATAGATTCTCTTCTTTTTTTTTTTTTTTAATTCAGAAGTCAAAGGCTATATTTAAAATGGCTCATTTTCATTCACTTGACTTACTCCTCAATTCCTTCTATACTCTCCTTCCTTTTCTTGGTCTACTCTTGGGAAAACAAGGACCATGCTTCTTTGGGTGACCATACCTGTTGGGGAAGTGATATGCCACCTCAGGTCAGTCCTTTCTGAACAATTTCCTAAAGGTCTCCCAACAGCTTCAAAGGAAATAACAAGTGATCAGGAAGCATTTACCATGCACCTTATATGTGCTCAGCCCTGTGGAAAACAGGGAAGAGGATAAGAGAAACCCTGTCACTGTTTTAATATCATCAAAGTGCCTGCAATCCAATGTGTGAGGTATAAGGAACATATGAAAGACTCGAGTAAACAACAGAGTTGAGCATGAAGACAGAGAAAGTGTTCAATAAATGCTTGTCAAGTTGTTCTGAGGTACACAACTTTTAGGAGGAAGAGTAATGTCAGGGTCTGTTCTGTTCCAACTGTGGCCAGAATAGTTTCCTCAGTTTGGGGGTACCACTATGTAAAGAGGTCATGACAAAAAGATATAATGCCACATGTCAACATTGGCTCCCATAAGATCCCAGAGGAGAAAAAAATGTGTTTTACCTATTGGAAATACATTGTTACTACATTAAATGAATTATACAAATTGTGAAACATATATCACAAATCTATTTGTTCTGTGATAGCTGGTATATAACACTTATCATAAAGACAACAATTTAAAAACAACAATACCTAAGTGCATCACTGCATAGATCACATTTGACCTGTCATCCCCTCCACACACTCTTACACCATTTTAGTTACCTGGGGTAACTGGCTCTGGGAGAGACATTATGAGTGAGCCAACATTAGAGTGTTAAAACAGAAAGTGGGAATGTTATCAATTAAGATTACATATCTCTTTTAGAGATCCTCTCTGAGTCCAAAATCTAACATTTGATCACTGTAAGTGCTGTCTTGCTCTAGGTGATTGCAAAAAAAGAGAAGTCGGGGGAGTGAAGTCAGGTAAGTATTCATTATCTGAGAGTTTATGAGTACAAAGGGACTTGCAAAAGAGGGAGGGAACTTATTTCACTTAAACAAATGAAATAAGATTGCAAAGGGCACAGCAGTAAGAATAAACATCAACCTGTGCATCACATCACCAGACAGAAGTGAGTCAACAACAAAGCTAATCTGATGAGTGACTGTAGGGCCGTTGTCAATGGGGCTAGAAGTGAGACGGGGCCACCGTGTGGAAAACAGAGAAGCAGACAACTACGGTTGAACCAAAGTTGAGTTCAAGAAAGGGTTAATGTAGGGCGCCTGGGTGGCTCAGTGGGTTAAAGCCTCTGCTTTCGGCTCAGGTCATGATCCCAGGGTCCTGAGATCGAGGCCCACATTGGGCTCTCTGCTCGGTGGGGAGCCTGCTTCCTCCTCTCTCCTCTCTCTCTGCCTGCCTCTCTGCCTACTTGTAATCTCTCTCTCTCTGTCAAATAAATAAATAAAATCTTAAAAAAATTAAAAAATAAACTGTCATAAAAAAGGGATAATGTAAATATAAAATATCAAGACTTTTATTAATAAATAGCCAACAGGTGTGAACAGTGAATTCACACAAGGGAAAATACAAAAATGAAGCAAATATATAGAAACACACTAAATCATATAATTTGCAATAAGAAATGAAACTGCAAATGAAAACAATAATAAAACAGTTAAAGTAACCAAATTTTACAAAAGAAGAAACCTAATCCAGGTAAACTTCAGGAAAAATAATAGTATCTATACATGATTTGTAGCATTGAAAATTTGTATAAGCCTTTTGGAGGGGGATATAGGATTTAGTAACACACACATACATCATACATACACACACACATAAATTGATCACAACCTTTGGCCCATTAGTTCTATGACTTGGAGTTTCTCCAAAAGAAATAACTGAAAAGAAAAAGTCATTTGTACAACGATATTCATAGCTGTTACAGTAACAAAAAACTGGAAATAGTCCAACCACTCTTCTGTTATTGGACATTTAATTACAGCACATAATCAATGGAACATTATGTGACCCTTATAAACAAAATAGGAAACTATGGAATAACATGAAACTGTTTATGAAATATTAAGTAAAAATGTGAACACAGAGAACTGTACATACACTTATTATGGCCATGTAATAATATTCCATGTATTAATAGATTGAAACATGAATACTGAGGAAGGAAAGACAATTCCTATTAGGATGTTGACTATGTGTGATTTCTTTGCTTTTTAAAATGTTGTTTTAGCATTTTTAATAGTATTTTAATAAATTTCATTTTGCTAAAGAATTACAGAACGTTTGGGGTGCCTGGGTGGCTTAGTCGGTTAAGCATCTGGCTTTTGGTTTCAGATCAGGTCACACTCTCAGGGTCCTGAGATTGAGCCCCAATTGGGGCTCCAAGTTCAGCATGGAGTCTGCTTGTCCCTCTCCCTCTGCTCCTCCCCTGCTCTCACCCTTGCACTCTCTCTCAAATAAATACATAAATAAATAAAACCTTAAAAAACAATTGGGGAATGTTAAAGGTTCTTTACATAGGGAGCACATATGATGAAAGTAGGATCGATTGAAGGACTAAGAGCCTAACATCATATAGTCCAAGGAGGCTGGTGATATATCCTAGACCGGAAATGACAAGGGGTTGGAACACACTACACAGTAAGAACAGAAAATAAAGGACAATAATGGAGTTGGTTTGTTGCTTTTTTGGTTTGGGGGGGTTTTTTGTTTATTTTGTTTTGTTTTGTTTTTTTAAGGAACAACAGGGTTATATGGCTCTGGCAGAAAAATGGGGAAACTCATCTTTTCTAACCTTGATGACTAATAAGTAGCCTAAATGCTGTAAGCTTATTAACTTATTCAGTAAACATTTATTGAGTACATACCATGTGCCAAGCTCATAGTTCTAGGCACTAAGGCTTAAAGACAGATTCATGATGTCATGGAGCTTACAATCCACTCCAGTGGAAAAAGAAATAGAATAAGTAGATTCATGATTGATGAGAGAGAGAGAGAGAGAGAGAGAGAGAGAGAGAGAGAGACAGAGAATATCATATGGTATTAACTGCTATGCAAAGGATTAAGACAGAATGATTTGTCTGAGAGTGACCCGAAGGTTACTTTAGATCAGATGGTCAGAGGAAGACATCTGGGGATGTACCAATTGACACAGATCTGAATAGCAAGAAGGGTCTAGCTATGCAATATCTGCTGGGGAGTGGTGTGGAAGTAGAGCAATATATCATGGCACAGAGAAAGCCAAGTACACAGGTCTAGATTTAAGTCTAGTGTTTTGGGGGGGTCAAAAAACAAACAAAAAAAGACCAGAGCACCTAGAGCACAGAGGTCCAGGAGGAAAGGGGCACACGCTGACATAGGATATAAATCATGCAGGGTTAAGAAATTTGAATTTTAAGCTTAGTGGGATGGGAGGCAAAAGAGAGCTATAATTTGATGTACATGGTTTAAAAAGTTGACAACTGCCAAATAAAGAATAAATTGCAAAGGAAGTCTTTCCAGTATCGGTTCTAAAAAGGAAGCCATGGCAATGACCCAGGAGTGGAAAAATGGTGGCCTCAACCGGGTTAATGACAATGGAAACAGAGATAATTAACCAGTCAGAATCCATACCAGAGACAGAGTCTGTAGAACTTCAGCTGGATTGGATAGCAGGGCCACCGGAGGGGGATGAGTCCTTGAGAGTGGGAGAAGTGAAGAAAACAGACTCAAGGAGGACTCTAGCTGGATGGAACACTGCCATAAAGAAATGTTGCCAAAAGTGATACTACGAGCAAGCACTGGTAGCAGCACAAAAAGGACAGAGTAGATGGGGGTGAGTTAGTGTTCAGTGTATCTACCCAAGTTAATAATTCCTGAATGTTTTCTCACTGAAAGAAAGGAAGAGCTCAATTTTCCAACAGAAAGAGTATTGGGTCATGAGTTAATTACAGTGACCCTGAACTGTAACCAGGCTACAGTTTCTGGGGAAGAACATGGCCTAGTTTACATAGTGTTTAAAGCAACAAGGTCTAGATATCCATCAGCCTTTTACGCATGACCTCATTGATCCCCACAAAAATCAATCAAGCCTCAGATATCCATATTGACAAGCCATAGAAAATAAGTCTTCCTGTGTTTGTTTATTCTGTATTCCTATGGGAAATGCTCGGACCAGAGGATAAAATAAATACTTAAAGACCACCATCACACTAGTTTTCTCTTATTTCCATTTTTAGAGGACATTGAGATTTCACAGTAGCCTGAAATTCTCAGTAAATTTTATTGTTTAGAGTTACTCCATGCTGCATTTGGGAATCTTAGTTCCCTGCACAATAAACTTTTGATTGTTTATGAAGAACAGCACTTGAATAAAATATCTAGACCAAAAGAATCCATCCCTTCTACCAAGTAAAAGGCCCTTTACATAACATTTAGAAAATCATACTTGCCAACTTCTTGATTCCTACCCTAAAATTTGCTTTTAAAAAGTGTTCTAAAACATTAGGGGTAAAAAGACACTTTTAAGCAGAGTTGCTTTATAGATTAATTTTATATTTGGACATACCAATTTGATGATCAAGACAACCCACAGAAGTATTTTTAAGACTTTTTTTTCAACTCTGAGATTGTAACTAGGCAAATGGATACATCAAGAGACTGAAAAAAGAGATTTAACCACATAGGTCATTGGTTCAAACCCAACCCAATTCGCCTGGAAAGCAATTACCATCTGCAGACTTTTATGAAATGTACTGGGGGCTAAATTCAACTTCTAACAGGGAAAATAAACAACTACAATTGCTGGGAGGCTTACATGCAGCCAGGGATTAATTTAGTTGTTTCATGTGAGGATTGATACACATCAGAAATTGCAGGACTGACCAAAAATTTTCAACAATACACAAGAGTGAAAAAAAAAATCAGGGAAATTCACCTGTATTTATTTATGTATATATGCTCATCTATGTGTGTGTATATAAGCATACCCATGTATGTAACATATACATGAATATATACACCTTTCTTTTCAAATATCAGAGATCTTATTATTTGTAAACAACCTTAAAGATTCATGACATACAGTTCTGTAGACCCTTACCATTCATAGAGAATACATCCCTAGACATTCAAGAATCCCATATTTAACAATGTACCTCTTACATATAATTTTTCTCCTAAAAGCACTGTGATACAAGTGAAAAAACTGAAGCAACTCCATTAGGCCTTCACAGAAATATCTGTATGTGCTCTTGCATTTTCCACATCCCATTTCCTTAAGACTCATATGTTTCCTATGCTTATCTTCTCACCAGAAGTTAACTGTCTTTTCCACTTTCACTGAAGTTTAATCCCTCCCTCACTGGACAATTCTTATGCTGACTAGAGTGCTGGCTGGAGTCATCTCATGAAATGTTTTTGTCTTGCTGGCCTAACAAAATTAATGAACCTCATGGATCTTCAGGTCCATAGCACACAGCCAAGCCCAGAAAGCTAAATCTGCAAGGGTTCCCTGTAATGTACAATTTTGCTACATTGGTATTAGGCACATTTTGTTGGAAGAAGCAGTTTAGTCAGGGAGCGAGACCAGCTGATTGCCTCATGTTTTCCCCTCAGTGCAGCTTTTTATTTTCTTTAGTAGCATAAAGTTACATCTTGCTGAATTTTATGGGACAATAATAGTTGTAGCTGAAGAGTATTTGAAGACTTACAGGTTTTAGAAGTCTAAGGACTCTACCTCTAACACATGTCAAGGATCTGCAAATGCAAATACATCCTACTCTCCTAACAACTGGCTGGCAGGGCTGGGCCAATGCCTACATCTCCAAACTGCAATATTGGAATAATTAAGACACTATTACCAAGAAGAGGAAAATGTGTAGGTGGAAATGAAAATTTCAGTTTTAGACATCTTCATCTTAAAGTCTGTCATGACAACTAGATAAAAGACATGCACCAGGAAGATGAATCTTAAGGAAAAGACTAAAAAACCAACTATAAATCTGGATATCTTCAGTACAGAGGCAAAGGATGAAATTGGGGTGAAGAGTATTGAAAATGGCTTTTCTGAAGTCAGCGCATGCGAACTCAGCTCTTTGTGTGAAGCCAAGGTCGGAATTCACAGGCTGAGTCACAGTTCAAGATGTCAATCTACATTCACTGTTTGTCTTTGTGTTAGCCTTTTTTTCCCCTGAGGACACTTGAACTGCATTTTCACACACTAAAGTGACCATTCAATTAATATCTTTTTTTTTAAAAGGCAAAAAAAAAAAAAGATAAAACCACTGTTAGCTGACCACATAGCCATATGAAAGCTGAGTCTGAAAGAGGACCGTCTGTGAAGGTGCCATAGTCAGTGTCTCCCATCAGTGAAGTGTCCACACCTCCATTTAGCCATCATTAAAGGGACCTTCGTTTTGTTCCAAAGTCGAGCAGAATTTGATTTAACTGCCAAAATACACAAACCAGTTTCTGAAAGCAAAATGTTAATTCATCAAGTCATGTCCTGTTTCCTTTTCTTTATGGGAAGGTTTTTCATTACAAATTCAATTTCTTTAATAGACATAGGGCTATTTAGATTTTCTATTCTGTTTTCTTTTTATTAAGGGTGGTAGTGCAATGATACCAACTTGAGGAAAAGCTTATATTTTTATAATATTTAACAATAAAGGAGAAAAAGGCTCTCCTTACAAGAAATCTTTTGTTTAAATCTTCCCTTTCTGTTGAAAATTAAGCCACCATGAATGTGAAGCCAAAAAATGTCAGTCTTTCCTTCTAATACAACCCAGATGGACAATGTGCCACTCTGAGGCCATGCCGGGCAGCGGCATTTTGGTACTGGAAAGGTCACAGCAGAATTCAGTTGGTTTCAGTAAAATGAAACCAAACGAAAACTCTGTGTCCACCCCCAAAACTCCATTTTTTAAGTTATTCCATAAAGATGGGTGGGGGGAAGCATAGAGTTGCTACAGTATTACCTACCACAGGCTCGTTACTCATAATCTGGAAAGATGCACTGGCTCACTGCCCAGAAAATTTCATCACTAAGCACCTTTAGTCCTTTCATTAGATACTCTGTTCCTCATCCTCCAGAAAGTGCTCTGTAATGTTGATGAAACGAATGAATTAAATTAAATTAAATTACTATTATGCTTTTCCTTCTTGCTGATTCTCCCAAAAAGATGTAAAGAAGCTTAGTTTCAAAGTTTTAATAATGAATATGAACTCTTTGGTCTGTACCTAATTTTGCAAAAAACATATCATGTGTGAAAGACCCTTCACACCTATGTAAGGGCTAGGAGGACCGACTTTTGCTATAAGAAATTTGCGTGGATCTGACATCACATTACAGCTGTCACACAAAAGATTTAGAGAGAATTAATTTTGCCCTTGAAATGTTTTGATGTCATTTATGGAATTTCCTCCAGAATTTGTTTTTTGAGGAATTTATTTATAAATTCGCTCTTACTTCCATTCCACTTTTACATGTAAGCAGATAGTAAAACTTCCTATTATTTATCCTAAAATTACCTCTCCCTTTTATTTAATTATTCCAGAATTTGTATAAATCCATTCATATTCAGTTTATCTAAACTCTGATTCTGTATTGTAATCAACTGTTATGAAAGGAAGGGGAAGACTTAAAGGCAAGACCTGCCTCCTCAACTCACTGATTATGGAGCTTTGTTCAGTCACTTCCTAACTCTAAGCCTCAGTTTCCTTTTCTGTTGAAGAGAACTAATATGACCTACATCTCACAGACATAAAGTGTAATGGGTGGGGAGTAACAGACATAACGTGTAATGGGTTAGAACCAATACCAAAAGACTAAAAGCTGTAAAGCCCTCCAGAAACACAAAATATTATGATTGTGTCTCCATCAACCAGCTAATCTATCCCCCTATCTTGTTATTTGAAAGGTTTCCCTCTATACCTTCTATGGATCTAATATTCTTTCCCTGGATATATCTACCAGCACCAGGCACTCTGAAAAATTCACAAACTTGTTTATAGTTCCCATTTGATATTATTAATAACAGTAATGGCTAATATTTATATAGTATTTACTATACGTCAGACAACATTCTAAGCACTTTATAGAAATTAGCTCATTTAAACCTCATAACTTTACAAGGGTTTTACCGATAAAGAAACTGAGGGACATGGAAGTTAGTAATTTACTCAAAGACACACAGAGAGGGGTGGAGCCAGGATGTGGATACAGGCACCCCGCCTTCAGCACTGCTCAACACATTTTAACATGGGCTCATGTTGAACAAACTTAAAGGAATGAATCACATTCTGTTTTCCAAGTTTTGTTTCTTGGATCATAATGTTCTATGCTTTAGCCAGTAACACACATCTCGGAAGCCACACTAAAGACATAACCCAAAACATAAAAACTTCTTTATAGCCAAAGATGTTCATTATAATATTAATAATAATGGCAGATACTGCATAAAAACTGTTTAATACAGGGGCACCTGGGTGGCTCAGTGGGTTAAGCCTCTGCCTTCAGCTCAGGTCATGATCTCAGGGTCCTGGGATAGAGTCCCGCATCAGGCTCTCTGCTCAGCAGGGAGCCTGCTTCCTCCTCTCTCTCTGCCTGCCTCTCTGCCTACTTGTGATCTCTCTCTCCCTGTCAAATAAATAAAATCTTAAAAAAAAAAAACTGTTTAATACAAAGGGGTAATTTAAGAAAAACATAAGTACCACTTGCAAAATCTCAATGATCAGTTATATCTTCATTTAAAATTACATTTAAAATAATGCATGAAGGGGCACCTGGGTGGCTCAGTGGGTTAAAGCCTCTGCTTTAGGCTCAGGTCATGATCTCAGGGTTCTGGGATGGAGCGCCGCATCACGCTCCCTGCTCAGTGGGGAGCCTGCTTCCCCCTCCTCTCTCTCTGCCTCTCTGCCTACTTGTAATCTCTCTCTCTCTCTGTCGAATAAATAAATAAAATCTTTAAAAATAAATAAATAAAAAATAATGCATGAAAACATATAAACAATTCTGTTGTCACGTTAACTGAAAGAAATATACAAAGTTTATTATCATAATTACATAAAATACACATATATACACAAAACCATAAAAAAGAATGAGAAAAAGTAAAACATTTGTTATTCCTAAGTGATTTTTAAAAGTTCTTCTATATTTCCTATCTCCTACCTAAAATATATATACATATATATATACACACACACACACACACGTGCTTTCATAATAGAAATGTGATAAACTTTATTTTGTAATTTTCTGTTGATTTTTTTTTTCCTAAAACTGTTAGTTTTTTTCTGTCCCACTTGAGACTGTATCCACAATTGATTAGGCAGGGGACTACCAAGCTATACTTGGTCCTCTAGTCTGAGCTGACACATGGAGTCAGATAAGAGGCCTCAAATTCTTTATTCTAAATAAGGCATACAAGCATATGAGATAAAACAATGACACAAGTATTCGGAACCTATGTAGAGGAGGAAGGAAAGCAAGCAAGGAAGGGAAAGAGGAGAGAAGAGAAAAAAAAAAGAAAAGATAAAGCAACATAGAAGAACTCTTAGCCAAATGACATACCAGAGGTCTCTCCAAGCAGCTACGTTCACCACTAACAGCAATGTAGTGAGGACAGGGTTCAAGGATAGACAAGGTGACTCAGTTGGTTAAGTGGCTGCCTCCGGCTCAGGTCATGACCTCAGAGTCCTGGGATGGAGTCCCCAGTAGCATTGGGTTCCCTGCTCAGCAGGGAGTCTGCTCCTTCCTCTCCCTCTCTGCCCCACTTGAAAACATGCGAGAAATCCCAGTGAGAGCAAAAGTGGGGGGTGGTGGGGAGTGTAAACCTCATTATTGTGAGTCTGTAGGTCTGTTTTTGTTCAGAGCCCAGTCAGAAAAATGGAACCACTATAGATTTCAAGCTGAGGGGATTTAAAGCAGGAATTAAACTGTGAGTTGGCTGCATGCTTTGTTTTATTAAACGGTAAATGGAAGGAGGAGCCTAGATTGGCTTCAACATTTCTAATGTCTATCACAATGATACATGTTTTAAGTAAATACTATCAGGATGCAATCATGGGCATACAAATAAATGGCTTAGCTTTAAAATGAGTTTTCAGGCTGAGATAATGAGAATTTGAAGCAAATTATTACTGAGCCAATTTTACAGGTGAAAAAGCTATAGCATACATAAAATTGTAACAAAAATAACCATATAGGGTGAATTTCAACTTTCCTGGAGACCAATGTGGCGACAAATTAGAGTCCAACTCTGCCTCTCTAGAGGACCTACTTCCTTCGAGACACCTGGAGAGGCATTTCCCCCAGCCCCTTGAGAACAACCTTAGTAGAGAGTCACTACACCTGGAGACAAGGAGCTATTTTACTATGTTTTCATATGCTGGTCAGGCTGGAAGTGCCCTCTGGAGATCAAGTTGCTTAGTACTTCCCAGTTGTTTTCTTTATGGGACATGCTAGAGAACTCTCCTGGCTATATTTATGGAAGACACCCTCTATCCCCCAACCTCCACCCAATCCAGACCTGAGGCAGCCAGCCACTGTCCTTCTGAGTCTTCGACATGCCTCTAACTCATGAGGAAACATGAGCTAGTATAGAAAAACATATTAGTAGTCAGGGAATCTGCTCAAAATCAGCTCCAGTCTGTAATGCCTCAAATTTTCTCAAACTATAAATTGGGATCATTGAGAAAAACCCAATACCCCGTATTTACCTAGTATTCAAGTGCTTCTTTACCCATCTGTGTCTCTTCCCCTCACACACGCACACATAAAAACACTAAGTCATGAGCTCTTACAGGGTCACATCAGTGTCCCAAGTACTTTGCACAGTCCCTGGTTCATGGCCATCTCTCAGCAGATTTTGGTTGAATAAATAAATGAGAGAAAACAAAACACGTTAGGCATGGGAGAGCACTTGAAGAAATATAATCCCTTAAATGGGACTTTAAGTTTCTAAAGTAGATAGATAGATAATGTAATGTCCATATATCTATATCTGTGTATAGATAAAAAGTATTATATATTATCTACTTATATCTAAAGTAATATATATAGATATAAAATAATATATATTATGCAATATTACCTTACTTCACAAAAAGTAAGCTAGGCAGATATTATTATATCTCATTTTATTATTATATTCTCATTTTATGAAGAATAAAATTCAAAGGGATTAAGTAATTTGCCTAAGCCCCCAGTAAGTAAACTATGCTTCACGGATGTAAGGTATTTTCATTTTCCATATGTGAACAACATTTTCCACTCTGGACATTCCCATTATTTTCCAAAGCAAATTGAGGAAATGAGACGACCCCTTCCCTCACAATTTTTAAAAAATGCACTTTATCCAGTGTTATCTCCTACATCAACACTTTTGCACCTCAGGTTTTCTTTCTGAAGGACTAGAATTTCTAGAGTCTGTCTGGAAGGTGTAGGCTATCACCCCGCCTTGGTAAAATGGCCCTTTATACATCTGGGTGGTTTTGACTCCAGGGAGAAAGGCTCCATTGCCTCTCACTAACTTCCTACATAGTTCTTAATACACTAAAGGTAATATGGCCAAGGGAACAGAGTGTTTGAAGAAGTGACAGTTTAAAGTACTGAAATGCATGGTTGGCATTTAAGGAACACTAATCAGTCATAGTCAATGAGGGGAAGATTTTATTTGCCAGTCTAGCTCTATTGTGTTGTGGGAAATAATCTTTGTCTTTTACCTACAAAACAGATTAGGAAATACGGGCAGGGCTGCCTTCTGAACCCATTTATTAGGCTAAGGCATTGTAAAAATGATAAGGAGACAAACGGGGAGGTGGGGCAGGAAGGACAGGATGGGGAGGAATACACCTCAACAATGCGTGGTTTTGCAGGTGAATGGAGTTTATTGCCTACAAGCTTAGGGGTGGGACATTGAAAGGACAATTGCTCTATGATCCTGGAAAGGAAGGCAGAGGCCACTGCCAATCATCTGCAGGAGGGAATGAAGTCATTTAAATGCAAGATGCAGGGATCTGGATCAAAGGATGGGGAAAATCCATGACTGAGCTGGTGGAAATTTTGAGCAAAAGGAGGTCTTTGGGAAATGGCCATTGTGACCCAGATGAGCAAAAGAGTTACCCAACCTCTCTCCTTCATAATAATTCTAACAGCTATCCTGTATTGAACACGCCTATGTGAAAAATCATTTTAGTAACAGTCCCATCTTACTATGAGTCAGTTTTCTGAGTATTCTGCATCTATTATCTCATTTTTGCCTAAGAAGTCTATGGAGTAGATACTATTATCAGCACTTTACAGATGAAAAGGGGAGGCAAGAAAGGAGTAGGGGATTTGGCCAAGGCTCCCCAGGTTACAGGTAATAGGGGCAGGGCAGAATCCATGTCCCTAACCCTTCACTACCCAGTCTTTCTCTTGCTCTCGATTAAATCCTCACAATGACATAGCTAAGAAGGTATTATAACCCTTATTTTACAGATGAGAAAGCTGAGGCCAAGAGGGGCTCGTGCATGTTCATCAGACCATGATTCAGACCAGGCCTATAGTAATCTGCAGCCCATAAACTTGCTTTCCAGCACATCACCTGCCGGGGGAGAAGTGTCCTTTCCAGAAGTAGAGATTTCATAAAGGAAATGGGATCATTTTTAAGTTTTTATGTCTCAGACTTCTCAGAGCCAGGTTCGATGTGATCCTTTGGCTGAAAAAGGTGTCTACATTCCCAAGTCCCCACTCAGAAATCACACATTTTCCATGTGGAATGTCCATCAGGATTTCCAGGACTAATCAGGAATCAAAGACAACCTGACAACCTCCCCCCATTAAAAGGGCTAAGGAAGGGAAGTTAAAGGGCCTCAAAGCAGCTGGGGGGAGAGATCTGTTGCAGAAAATATCCCCTTTTCAAGTAAAGGCAAACAAGGTTGGATTTATTTCAACAGAACTACATTCCCAGAAGTCTCCTTTTTAATATGTTGCAAAACTACTGTTCCCCAAGCTCACTCTTGGATGTTTCCTACTTCATCTTTCCTTATATCTCAACTCAGAAGAATTTAGTTGGAGGATCACAACAAGAGTAAAATCCAAAAATGAATAAAGGCCCACTTGGGAAAAAATGTCTTTAACAATACAGGCTTATGTGCCTCAAGATTTTACTTTCTCATCCAGGAAGCTCCGACCCCCAATGGTCAGGGCTAGCCTAGAAAAAACTATAAAGTAGAAAACTCTTTCAATCCTTATGTTGTACCCCTCCCTTTTCTACCTCTCACCCCCAAAACACACAGCCTCCTTCCAGCATCCTCAGATTTACTGGGTATCCTCATGCTGCTTGGAACTCGTATAGGCTCTATATGGACTGGTAACTCGGAGACACACACACACACACACACACACACACACACACACACACACCAACAGCAGCAGCAGACACATGAGTGGGGAATATACTTTTAATTCTATGAGATCATATGGTATACACTGCCTAGGTGATGGGCTCCTGATGACTGAGTTACCCATTTACACCAAGATCAGCCCTGCAGAGCCCACAGCTCATGGGAGGTCAATGACTACCTCGGCCTCTAGCCAACCTGCATATCAAAGAGGCAGCAAATCTACAATCTAAATAATACAAGGAATCTGACAGTGACTGTGACCTAATCTACCCCTGTCCCATCCTCCCAAAGACCTTTTCTTCCCCCATGTCCACTCCCTCCTGTATCCTCTGGTCTTCAAGCAGCTTTGTCTGAGAACATGATCCTCTGGACTTTGGAGATGAATGAGCAGCAAGCGCTCCCCTTGGCCTGTAATCATGCCCAGAATACTATCTAGAGTAGCCTTTGTTCTCTCGTCTCAGAAGAGGGCCCTGTGTTCTGCTCTTCTCCTGCCTGTCTTTCTGTTCAGAGTGGCCCATTAGATCCTTTGTGTGTGTGACCCAGCCAGTGGACAGTGAGGGAGCTCCGGGAGTGATTAATGCTTCCCGACACTCTGCATGGATTCATTCACATACAGTAAATCTCCCTGTCCCAAGTGCTCAGATGTCATCTTGGAAAGCTTAGACTATTACAGGCACAGGAAGCCAAGGGGACGTTCATGAGAAGCAAATGCTTTATTTGACATGGAAACTCCTCAAGCATTGTTCCAGAGCACCAAATTCACTGGGTTTAAAGCCAAAACTGTTCCAATTAACTCTGTCTCCTACAAAACCACTGGCTACAAGGAAGATATTTTTCACCTATTTAATTCAAGGGGCTCTGCCTTCATGGGGGAGGAAGTTTATTTTAATGCTTTTAGTTTTTATGGATGTAAATTCAGGAAAATTGTCATTCTCCAGTTCTTAGTCTGTGTTTAATCTATACCAAACTATGGCCTCAACGAACATCAGTAAAATCTTAATTGAGGACACCCCTGGTGTAAGTCCCTATGTCAGGGACCAGGAAGATGGGAAGGTGTTTATTTAATGTAAGTAGTCAAGGAAAGAATTTAGACAAGTGTTGATAATTTTGATCCAAAACTAAAACTTCCAGACAATTGAAGGAAGAGTGGGGAACTGCTTAATGTTAAGAAAAAATTCAGATAAAAATGCCAGTTCTGTATCTACAAAGCCAAAAGTAAAGTGTTAGTTATTCAATTGTTTTGGCCCATGCAGATAATAAATCCAGGCTCCAGGAAACCATACAAGCAGAATGGACCAAAATAAGTAGAAGTGAATGGAAAAGCTGAAAAAATCAGCCCCACCCTACCTACACCCTATCTCCCAACCACATACACATTCACCAGTCTATTCTTATCCCTAGAAAACCTCTCCCCTCTCCTCCAATAGTTAATACCTCAGTGTGATTTATCTAAATAATTATTTATATAAGTCATTTTTATATTGTCTCTGTCCACTCACACTAAATGAGAAGGAAAAATAATTAAACTTCAAAGTCCTTTGGCTAGGGAGTCACATGAAGGTGGCATTCTGTGCCTGCCTGCATTTGCTATGAAGACCTTGTAATACTGCAGCCCATCTATGTAAGGTCTCCTATTACACAAGGGTGACCTGCCATCACCACTGGAACAGGACTCTCTTGAAAGCATGTGACACAGAGAATCAAGAATGTCAACGTGCCAACTCCATAACCCCCAAGGACTTTTGGTGTGAGCTCCTTTTCTATCTATACTCACTCCCAGATGATCTCATCTAGTTCCAGGATTTTTAATAACAAACTATTTCCAAATTTGTGTCTCCAGCCAGGGCCACCCCTAGGACATTTGGGACCTGGGCAAATGTTTTTTGCCAATCTCTGTCTGTATAAACAATTTGAGTCACCCGAAATGATGCTGTCAGCACCATTCTAGTGGCCCAATTACACACAATCCAGAAAAGGAAAGACTCTGCTGGACAATAGAGTGATCCTCTTGGGATGATCGTGTCCTTGGTGCACTGACATTTCCAGCTATTCCAAGCACCAAAGGGCCACTCAGAAAAGCTGGAGAAACTCAATCCAAACTCTAGGGCTCCTGAGGCACAGGTTTGGCTAATTGCCTGCATGCACTAGTCTAAAGGGATACCGTCCTCAGTCCCACCCTTGTTCCAAATTTCAAACTTATCAGAAGTTACTCACTTTCCAGTATACAACCATCTACCAGTCCAACCATTGGCACATGTTTTCATTCCTAAATGACATATATTCATACATATGTTCATATTGTCTATCCATCTCTAACCTACCTGCCTATCTCTATCTTATCTCTAGTAGGTCACCACTATAAAATGCTATGACAAAGCCCTCATGATGGCAAGACCAACATTATCATGATGGAGAGATGGTGGTAATGGGGCGGCTATGAAGTACCATTTGATCAAAAATCTCATCCAAAAATACAAATTTCACTAATTTTGTTTTACCCAATATTGTTGCTGGGAGGAGGGAGGTTAGCCATGAGCTCAAAAAAAGACTTTATGTGGTGGAAGAAAATTTTCCTTTCTTTTGTGCCCAGAATGAGGAAACAGATAATGTTCTCCTGAAACCAAATGAGCAAATCAACCGTCTCATTCAAGATGGTCATGGAGAAGTATTAAAAAGAACACAAACCTGAAGAAAAGCTGTCTTACTTCTCCACCCTTCTTGCTCTCCCAACTCTACACTGTTTACCAGGAAACTACTGATAGGAAGGACTCACAGCTGAAAGCTACACCTAGTATAACTGGAGGGCACAAATACTGGGGCCCTCCAGGTAAAGAGGGTCACCCCGGTGCTAAATGGGACATCTTAGGTGGTACTTCCCCAAGAAAATAACATGGAGCTCTTCCAGGAGCATTTGATGACTTGAAAGCCCCAAAAGGGGAACACAGCTGCCACAATTAATGGAACTACACAGCACATATTCAGTTAAAACCTAAAAAAAAAAAAAAAAAAAGGGTGGGGGGCAGTTGGGTGGCTCATGATCCCGGGGTCCTAGGATTGAGCCCTGAATTGGGCTCCCTGATCTGCAGGGAGGTGCTTCTCCCTCTCACTCTGTACCTCCAACCCCTCTGCTCATGCTCTCACTCTCTCTCAAAGAAACAAATAAAATATTTTTTTTTAAAAAAGGAGCCCCTAATGTTTTCCTCTCTTGAACTAATATTGTGACCCCTCTGTAATCTTTAATTTTGCACACCCCTCTTCTGTTTGCTGGACAACAGGCTCCTTTTGTTCTACCAGATAAGTACCGTGACCTTTTCCAAATACATATTATCACTTTCCCTTTTCTAATGGTGTTTAAAACTTGCCAACTTGTGACTCTAGGCTTAGCTTACACACCCTTGTTGAATGTCCTAAGTTTGTCCTACCTAAATCCCCAAGTCACAAGGTCCCTCTCCTCATCTACTGAACACAAAACAATATTAGGGTAGGGGAGCAGTCTTAGGTTGTCCACGTGTATAAAAACAACCTATGAGGTGCTATGTGAGGAACAGAGGGGTGATCACTCAATCCAACTTTCTCCTGAGTGCAGATGTTCGGAAAACAACCAAAGCCATGTTAAAAATTCTAAGTCTAGGGACTTTAAAAAAAAAAAAATCCAATTTGTTTTTTTTTACTAATGCCAGGTAACATACACCAGAAATGTTATTGACTCACCTTGTACTTCTACCATAGACATATCACAAGCAGGCTTTTCCCTGAATATACTTGCAAAAGACTTGCATGACCAGTGACCAAAATGGAACACATTCTGTTGCTTATGCTGTACATCTTATATCCTTGTTCACTGATTTTCATATTAACTACAGAAAGCAATTTGGCAATAGGCCCAGGTTATATCTGCCTAACAGAGTTTTCTGCTCCCTTATAAAATTCTGACATTCAATAAATAAAAGTAGTATCACTGCTTATGAAACACCAAGTGATATTCTAAAAAACATCTACCTTTCATACCCTCCAAGTCTTTCTTGTTAAAGGAAACAGGTTCAGCAAATTATCACACTATGTACAAAATTGTGACCTCATTTATTTCCAAACCAAAGTAAGAAAATTGACCTATGCTTGGAGGAATAAAGGACAATCTTGGAATTAAATGTTTCACTATTACTTTGGAATATGGGCTCACAAGCTAGCATTGATGGTGTTGAACAGTCAGTTAAGATAGGCGAAAAGATCTTCCCAATTCCTCTCCAAACACCCTTGAGAGAGACATGCAAGGTCACGATGAAGTCCTTACCTCTTAAAAGGATACAGACATTGAGAAATTCCATTCCAGTTTATCAAGAAGTCCAGGACACAGAATGAAAAAGTTGTGTTTTTTTTTTTTTAAGATTTTATTTATTTATTTCACAGAGGGAGAGAGATCACAAGGAGGCAGAGCGGCAGGCGGGGGCTGGGGGGGGGGAAGCAGGCTCCCTGCTGAGCAGGAAGCCCGATGCGGGCCTCCATCCCAGGACCCTGAGATCATGACCTGAGCCGAAAGCAGAGGCTTTAACCCACTGAGCCACCCAGGCGCCCTGAATGAAAAAGTTTTGGCCTTTGGGGGAAATTTGCAAAGAGGTGGAACAAACTTGTAGATTCTGATTATACAGCAGAAAGAAATCAACTTCTCCACTTGTCTTGGAGAAAACACTGAAGACTGATGTATCAATACGGCCATCTCATTCTCTGTGTTGTGACTCTAATCAATGAAGTCTTTTCTTTCACAAAGGCATCTTGCAACTTTATGTAGTCTCTGGACCCCCTTCAATACATTTTCCACACTGCTAGCACAGTGGTCATTCTAAAATGCAAATCCGATCATATCACAAGCTTAAAATCCTTCACAGACTTCACATAAAACACAAACACCTTAGCATGGCCATACAAAGCCCCCCTCCCCACCCATCCTACACCATCTCTTTCCACTCCCCTATTCTTACCCTACACTGTTATCAGAATGATTGCAATTCCCAGAATTCTCCATGTTCTCTCATGCCACCACAGCTTTTTCCACGATGTTCCTTCTTCCTGGACTATTTCCCCTGTTAACTGCTTAGAAAAACCTCCTGAATAAGCTTATTCGATCCTCCAGGCCAAGCTCATTCTTCTCCAGAAAGCCTTTCTTAGAGTCGCAAATCTGCACTAGGCTTCCCCCGACCTCCCAACCCCCCCACCCCTGGTCCTGAGCATTAGCTAATACTTGTATTTAAGACCTTATCACGCCATACAGTAAGCATCTACTTATGGAGAATGAAATTACACAGAACTTCTTTCACACCAAATTATATAAAAGGAAATGCTCTCTAAAAGTATACAGAAATATCAAAAAGTATAAAACATAAAGCAAAAAACTGTAAAGCCCTTTTCTTTCTCCTATAGCCCATGAGTCTTTCTTCTTTTTTCCTACTGTCTATTGCAAGACTTTTGGGGATACCCTTTGGTTGATCAGATTCACAAAACAGAGCAAGATGGCTGTCTGGTGCCCCATTACCGCCCTAAGATCATGAACTAAAAGGTACTTGCATCACCATTACTCACATCCCATTGGCCACACCTAGCTGCAAAAGAAGGGGAAAATATAGTCTCCAGTTCTATGGCCAAAGGCTGAGCTAAACTTGGGGTTCTCATTCTGAAAAAATAAAATGAAGACGAAAAAGATGAAGATAACAAAAAGAAGGGGAGGGGGAGGAGAGAGGAGGGGGAGAAGGAAAAAATAGATACTGGAGGACATCTTCTGCATAACTTAAACAGTGAGAAAAACTAATGGAGCAAATACAGAAGTCTACCAGCATAGAATTCCAGAAATATTTTGAACAAAGTTTCCCATCACCTACTACAGGAAGAAGTGACTGGAGAAATCATGGAGAAATGAAGGAAGAAAATAGAATCAGAACTTGACTATGTTGAATATACTCCTATTTTATAGGAACCGATAGCTTATCTCTCAAATTTAAAACATGAGCTTTAGACATAACAGTCTCTGAACTTTTTAACCTCTGGGCTATAATTTAGTAGATATGTATCTACCCTGCTTGTGAAACTTTTCTCTTGGCAGACAGAAGAAGAGCTCAGCATATACAAAATAGTTTCCTGAGGTTTAAAGTAGTAAAAGTAAAGATTGCAACAAAACTACATAGCTGCCAAAACTTAGGGAATTCACTAATTTCCCCAATGGCTTCCGTACTTGCTCAGTATCTGAACAGCACGATCCTGAAAGAAACAACTCATTACTTAAAAATAAACCATGAGTATCACGTAAAAATACATTTTGCAACAACTAACCTAAACTTTGATTTCTGAAGCATTTGTTCTTCTCTTGCTTTTGAATATCATATTCATGTCAAAAAGCATTTCTTCTATATTCTATGCACTGTTCACTGACATGGCTCCAAATTGGGCACAGTCATTATCCTCTAGGAACTGGAGGCAGATCATCACTAGGGACAGCACTAAACTCACTTTTAGGAATCACAGAAAAGACAAAGAACGGGAGAAAGGCTCCTATAGCAGAAATCAACTTTAAGATCTACTAGGAGACTCTGATCTCCTGGTTGGAAGATCTCTGTTAACTTCTTGAGGTAAAAAAATACATAAATAAAAATTAAAAAATAAATGGCCCTAACAAGATGAGAAAGAAAGTCAGCCGTTTATTGGGGAACACAAGGACTTACTGAAAAAATAAAATAAAAAACAAGAGAGAGGCAGAGAGAAAAAGACAACGGCATTTTTGTGGGAAGCTTAGATATGGGAAAAGACAGCTAACCCTTGAGAGCAGTGGCATAATCTTGCTCTGTTGACCCATAAAAAATCTTGGTGGTAGCTTTACAAAACAATTTATAATTTTGTTTCTAGCAATAGGATGTAACTAAATATCCACAGAAACTTCCTGCTTTAGAAAACACACACACACACACACACACACACACACACACACACACACACCTTTTAAATGCATATCTGATTTCACACACTTGCAAGGGAAATCTCTAGGGGACAAAAGTAAAGGAGAAAGTAAAAACCAGAGTGGTAATCCCTGGAATGATTTGCCAGCCTCGGGAAGCCAAAGGGCTTAAGTTCTGACAACTATGTGGGGACAGGCAGGAGACAGAATTAAGACCTTCACATAAAGTTAGAATTTTTAAAAGATCTACACCTACACTGCAAGAATACTTTAGAAATAATTCTTTTGGGGTGCCTGGGTGGCTCACTCACTGAAGGGAGCCTTCAGCTCAGGTCCTGATCTTGGGGTCCTGGGATGGAGCCCTGCATCAGGCTCCCTGCTCAGAAAGAGTCTGCTTCTCCCTCTCCCTTGCCCCTCCCCCTGCTTGTGCGCTAGCTCCCTCTCTCTCTCTTTCGCATAAATAAATAAAATCTTCGAAAAAAAAGAAAAGAAAAATTCTTCTACTAGCTAGGGAAATAACAAGCAAGCTTATCTACTGGGGCCTAGGATCTGGGTGAGTGAAACTGAAAATGCATAACCACAGTAGGCATGCCACACTTGGATTTGGGGTTCAAATTTATGCTTCCTGCTGAGTCCAGAATCCTCCAGGTAAGAAACAACACAGACACAAGGATAATGATACCCTGAGGTAACTGGCTAGAAACAGACACAGAACCACTCCTGAGAGACGTACTTTCAACACAGACCAGAAAAAAAGTCTTTAAGTGAAGCCCTGCTTAAAATTTATTACAATCCAAAATTACAACACACTCAAGAAATAATTCAGAATGAACTAGAGAAGCAGACGTAAGAAATAATACGATTAAACATTAAGAACTCTAGATCACAGAACTACAGAAACAATGTGCTTTTAGAAGAATAGAGATATAAAAGAAAAATTAAAATCAAGAAAATGTATAAAACAGTATCTAAAAGAAATAGGTAGATTTGAAAAAAATTAAAACTTATAGAATTTAAAAATAAAGGCATTGAAATCAAGCCCCAACTTTTGGTTCAAACTATATCCAGAAAAAGAATTAGTGAACTAAAATTAGATGTGAGGGCTTAATCCCAAATGCAACACAAGAGGGATAAAGAGATATGAAATACGAAAGAGAGGTTAAGAATCATGAAGGGAAGAGTGAGAAGTTCCAACATAACCAACAGTCACATTAGAAGAGAATCAGTGGAAAGAGGGCAATTTAAATAACATCGGAAATTTTTCAGAATTTTTCAGAATTCCTCAAAGATATGAGCCTTATATATAGCAAGTATAACAAGTTCAAAACACTGATAAATAAAATGTCCCTGTGTAGATTTATTATAGGGAAAGTGTAGAACACCAAAGACAAAGAGATCTTAAAGCAGAGAGAAGAATAGATTATCTTCCAAAAAGAAAGAAAGAAACTAACAGCATTCTCAATTAATTAACAGCCTGAAGACATGGAATAATTTCCAAAGCGCTTCAGTTTGTAGTGAAACTTTAGTTGCTCTAATAGGGGTAAACTTTCTGAAATGTCTGGAAAAATGTCTTCACATTGTCACTAACTCTCAAATAATGGATTATCTGGGCATAAAATTGTGGAGTTGATAGTTGCTTTCTTTTAGGACTCTGAGTCTACAAAAAAAGACTGAATTAGATACAGGAAAAAATAGTAAACATGTAGTAAATTTAAGTAAATCCCCAACAATGCAAAATAATAATAACTAAGAACTAATGTGGATAATTGTGACACTTAAATTTATGTGTCAGCTTGGATGAGTCATGGTACCCAGGTCAAACTTCACACATGTATTTTGGCACTTTGGGGTACTGTCTGAATGGGATTAATATTTAAATCAGTAGACTCTGAGTAAAGTAAATTGCCCTCCATAATGTGGGTGGGACTTACCCAATCAATTGAAGGCCTTAAAGAAAAAAACTGACCTCTTCCAAAGAACAGAGATTCTGCCAAAAGACCACATTCGGATTCAATATGCATATGAAAGTATATATTAGTTAATATATGTATGTATACACTCACACACGCACGCACACACACACCCTTTCGGTTCCATTTCTCTGGAGAACCCTAAAACTGTAATAAGTAACATAAAAACTAGACACTACACTACTGAAAAATAACTTACAATAATGAGGGGCTAGGTTGGAGGTAAACT
The DNA here is from genome assembly GCA_002007465.1 of Ailurus styani. Classification (NCBI taxonomy): domain Eukaryota; kingdom Metazoa; phylum Chordata; class Mammalia; order Carnivora; family Ailuridae; genus Ailurus; species Ailurus styani. Next base: position 1,019,342 of record LNAC01000494.1, on the reverse strand, counting down.
GTTATATGGTTGGTGTAACATTCATGAGGAGTATAAATATGATGAGCAAATTTTGATTTCATGGCATGTATGCATGTTAGATTTTTTAATGTAACCATTAAAAAGAAAAGGACTAGAATGTGTTAACTTCTAAACAACCAGAGGTAGTTTAAACGTCTAGACGTAATCAAGAAAAGTGGATCAATATAAAGGATGGCAGGAGGAAGAGCAAAAATGGCAAAAATAAATTCATCAGCAATAAGTGTACTAAACTCACCAATTACAAAGGATTCCTAGATTGGATAAAAAGAACAAAATTGTTCTTTATACTCTTTAGAATAGATACATGTAAAACATCAGAACAAAGAAATGTTAAAATTAAGGGATAAAGAAAAATATACTGGGCAAAAACATATCAAAAGGAAACTGGTATAGCTATAATAATATTGAACTAACTGGAGCTTCAGCCAAAACAGCATTATGACAAAAGGAACAGTGCACCAGAGATACAAAACAATTTTAAGCATACATGCACAGTGAAATAGTCTCAGACTATATAAAGCAGTGAGACTCATACAGATGCCATATCCACACAGCTAATAATAGGGTCTGAAATATCCTAGCATTGAGACTTTTCAGAGAAAGTAGTTAGTCCAACCACAAGAAGACTAAATACAAATGTGTAGAATCGAAAAGCTTAACATGGGAACCATGCAGCTCCATCTGTATTGGCCCAAGAACCACAGCAAGGGAAGCTTCCACTGGCTCGGTGCAAAAGCAAACTTTCCTTTTTATTAGTCTTCTGAGGCAGGAGTAAGAAACTTGGAACACAAAGGTCTCCCATCTCCCCAGTCTCACACTTCCTCCCTGGCAACAAGTCAGACACAAAGGTGGGTCCTACATTCCCTTCAGCAACCGTCTCGAGATAGTCCTATGGGACATCTAAGTCATTTATGGGATAAGGTCTCCACTCAGGGAGACTGCTTCAGTACTTTTTTTTTTTATTCCACTTAGTGAACATACAGTGTTATAGTAGTTTTAGGTGTATGACACAGTGATTCAACAATTCCACACATCACCCTGCGCTCATTATGACAAGTGCCCTCATTAAACCCCATCACCTATTTATCCATCCAATCCCCCGCCAACCTCCCCTCTGGTAACGATCAGTTTGTTCTCTATAGTTAAGAGTCTGTTTTTTTGGTTACTCTCTTTCTCTTTTTCTTCCCCCTTTGTGATGAAAGAAATTGAAAATGACACAAAGAAATGGAAAGATATTCCATGCTCATAGATTGGAAGAACAAATATTGTTAAAATGTCTACACCGCCTAAAGAAATTTACACGTTCAATGCAATCCCTATCAAAATAGCAACATCATTTTTCACAGAACTAGAACAAACGATCCTAAAATTTGTACGTAACCACAAAAGACCCCAAATAGCCAAAGCAATCTCAAAAAAGCAAAGCAAAGCTGGAAGCATCACAAGTCCAGACTTCTAGTTATGTTACAAAGCTGTAGTGATCAACAGTATGGTACTGGCACAAAAATAGACACATAGATCAATAGAACAGATAGAAAACCCAAATATACACCCACAATTATATGGTCAATTAATCTTCAGTAAAGCAGGAAAGACTACCCAATGGAAAAACAAAGTCTCTTCAACAAATGGTGCTTGGAAAACTGGACAACAACATGCAAAACAATGAAACTGGATCTATTTCTTACACCAGACACAAAAATAAATTTAAAAGGGATTAAAAACCTAAATGTGAGACCTGCAACCATCAAAATCCCTGGAGAGCACTGGCAGTACTTCCCTGACATCGGTGTTAGCAACTTTTTTTCTGGTAGGTCCCCTGAGGCAAGGGAGACAAAAACAAAAATAAAGTATTAGGACCACATCAAAATAAAAAGCTTCTGTGTGGTGAAGGAAACAACAAGACTAAAAGCAACCTACAGAATGGGGGAACGTATCTGCAAATGACATATCTGATAAAGGGTTACTATCCAAAATATACAAAGAACTTAATAAAATGCTTCAGTACTTTATCTTTTTTTTTTTTAAGATTTTATTTATCTATTTGACAGAGAGAGAGAAATCACAAGTAGCCAGAGAGGCAGGCAGAGAGAGGGGGAAGCAGGCTCCCCGCCAAGCAGAGAGCCCGATGCGGGACTCGATCCCAGGACCCTGAGATCATGACCTGAGCTGAAAGCAGAGGCTTATTAACCCATTGAACCGCCCAGGTGCCCTTCGGTACTTTATTTTAAGATAAAATATAATCCAAATGCTTTGAGAAAGGCCCAGATCCATTCCAAAGGAAGTTTCTTTGTTCCTTCCTTCAGTTAAGATTACACAACCTGATTTCAGAGGCAGAATAGCACCTTGGCTAAAAGCCTAAATCTGGCCATCAAGGGGCCATGGGTTCAAATTCTAACAGCAACAAATAAGCTGTACAGTAGTAACCTTGGACTGAAACTTTATATGCCTCGGCTTCTGCATTTATCAAAAGTGAGGTAGTATTCATAAAACACTAAGGACAGTTTTTTTCACAGAACAACCACAAATAGCTATGTATGCAAAGGTTGATTATGATGATGATGACAATGACAATAATTTGACGAGTAGTGTCAGCCTCACTAACATACTCCTTTGCAGTTATTCAGATCCAGATGGAATTCTGCAGTCCTTCACAGGCCGGGGAACTACTGTCTATCAACACATCCCCTCTATCAACACTGCCCTCCTTTACAACTAGGGTGAGCGTTTTATGTAGCACTGCCCTCTGCCCCAACTGAAGAGAAGGAAGCCCATGTTATTGTAGTGGAAGTGGCCGCTGTGCCCCTTTGCTGGCCAACAGCTCCTGCCCTGCAGAAACCGAGGAGAACTGAGTTCTCTGCTGCCCCTTTGCCGACAGCAGTGCCTGATACTTCACTGCCTTCATCACCACACTGAGGTCACCCAATAATAAGAAGAAAATGATCTTCCATTTTCCTCTCTTTTGCAGGAAGAGCTAGGAAGAAGAAGCTGTCCTTGGGGCATGCTCCTGGTTCTGGTCAGCTTTTCCTGCTTCTATCTCTCGTCAGCAGAACAAAGTGGGCTCTCTGGGTCACAGCTGCATGGGGAACCAACTCTTGCTCTGATTCACAGCCTTCTGTGAGGGAAACGTGATCAACACAAGAGGATAGGGACATGCCGTACAACCTGCAGAAACCTCTCAGGATCTCAATCCCTTGCCACTCCCACTCCCTGTTTCCAAGAACAGCCCTCTAATCGGGATGGAGGGAATCCGTTTTTCCTACAGTACCCCGGGTACGTGCACTCTGTTATGAGGGGCAGAACGTCAAGCTTCCTCCTGCCTTGAGTTCCCTCTCAAGAGGCTCTGGTTCAGGGAATCAAAGGAGAACAAGGACCAGCTCTACTGCTAAGAGAGAGCAAATAAATTTCTTCTGTAGAATCACATAAAAATGCACCATGAAAAAGCCTTCACGACATAAGGAAGAAGAAGGATCTATCTTGGTGTGACTGCTTCAAGTCCCTTTGTGAATTCACAACAAACCTGAAAATTTTGTTGCTCCTTGTTTCCTGCCTTTCTTCCCATTACTTTTTGTTTGTGTGTCTGTCTTCTTCATTTATTATTCAAGATATTTACTTCGTTAACTGGAGAGCAAATCATACCAGAGACAGAATCAACTACAGGCAATTGATCGGCTTCCCGTAACCACTACTTACTCTGGCTGCACAATTTATAGTACGGTCTGTAAGCACAAAAGCCAATTCAGTCTCAATCATTCTGATATTTTTTATTCCAGCCTTCAGTAAGATATGAGGACAAGAGAACCTACTTTCATTTTTCTGCTGCTTAAAGTCCTATAAATCTATTCTATTCCCATCTATCTTGGGAGGTGTCTGCTTCTGCCTGTGCATTTCTAACTTTCTTTTACTTGGGTGTGGCCCATGAATCAATCATCCTGCCCACAGGCATCTGGATGGTTCTTCTGATGCCCTGCAATGAGAATGTCTTCTCTGACACTGCTGTGGCTTCTCTGATTTTCGCATGTAGACAAACAGTGGTTTGATTTCTTGCCTGACTGGCTACAGCTGCCTCTGTGGGGATAGCGTGAGACTAAGCAGATGGAAGGATTGGAACAGGCAGTTTTCGTGGACCACTTTGCCTCTGCCACCAGAAAGCAAGGTTACCCCTTCGTAGCCCTAACAAGCCGGAACTGCTATTCAGCAGCCTTCAAATCTCAAAGCGGCCAAGCCAGGTAAAAGCAAAAAACACCAAGAGCAGCCATCTTGAGCTTTCTGCCCTGCTCACTGCTGATCTCAACAGCAAAGCCTCTGATGATCCTCAGGAGAAAGGGCAAGGAACTGAGGACCAGGAAGGGCCTGCTCAGTGCTTCACAGCTCAAGCAGCAGTGTCTTCTCAGGGCACACACACAACTCCCATGGTAAGCGTTCCACGAGGCTGATTGAAAAACACAGTCCCTCCCCACCTTCCCACATGTCTCCAGCTTTCTGAGGTTTCTCCAGATCTTCTAGAATCTGATTCTCTATTTTGTGACCAGCCAGATGGCAGGCAAGGGCCAGAGGGCTTTGGCCAATTACTCTGACAGAAGAGCCTCAATTCAAGCAGCTGATGCTAAATACTGCATCCCTTCTGAATGTCAGCTGGGCAATCCCCTCAGAACCCACCTCCAAACCTCCAGTTGTACAACTGGCTGAAATGGGGCAGTGCTGGAATGTGCTGGCCTACCCAGCAAATGGTACAGAGAGCAGAGGAACAGAAAGGACGTGAGAGGGTGTCCTGCCTGTTTTCTCCTCTGCCCAACAAGGATGGAAAATGGGAGACGGCAGCCTTGAGAGTCTAATGTCCAATAAATATGAGATTTATCAGGGTGATAATAACCATACTTTTTAATTAAAGAAAAATAAGCTGGCTAATCAGCTTGAGGATAGCAAGGCACTGGACAAATCCCTGTTTTGATTACCATTTGTATAGCACTGTGTAGCTGATAACCTCATATGGTATCTCATCTAACCCATGCAACACTTCTGATGTCGTAACGATTATCATACACCCCTGAGGCACCAGAGTCCCACCTAGACTAAAGGGCCCTGATTAAACAGTTAGTAAATGGCAAAGCTCGAAGTGGAACCCCAGTTTTGAAGCTCTTCTCTCATTATTTTCCCACTTGACTTCAGCTCCCTCACCCAGGAAGTTGTTAAATTTATTTCCAATGTTCTTCACACATTTTACCCCATTTTATTCTCACACAACTCTGTAAGATATGCACTATTATTATGCTCACTTTTATAGATGGGAAATTTATGCACAGAAGGATTAAGGGATTTTCCTGAAATACTTCAACTAATTAATGGCCATGATCCAAGTCTCCTGAGGTCCCAATCCAATGTTCTTTGGGCATACTGTCAATAGCCATCAAATTATTACCCTTCTCTCCCAGAGGGATGGGCAATAAAATCGAGCCCTGGCTGGAGCCAGTATATCCAGACAGACCACAATGCCATCTTTGGCATGAACATACTTGACTCGGAGCAATGTTATTAATATAGTACTGGATGCATTTTGCAATTTCCAAAGGTTCTTGTGGTTCAGATTAAGCTTATTGGCCTTCAAGCTCCACTGCTGGAAACTGCCACCTTGCCAGGCCTGGCCCATAGCTCATACTTCACACCTTGTGTCCTCCAGCCTATAGATTTGACTACTCAGAGTACTTCAGAGCTATGGTGATAGGAAGAGGGAGCTTTGAGATTCTACTTCTTAAAACTGGGAGCTGGGGAGAGTGACACATTGATTAAGAAGTACAGATTTCCAGACTCTGTTTCATGTATTATATACATCTAAAACAGTGACCATAAATCTAAAGAATAATAAAGGTTTATTATTGCTAACTGGGAAACTCCTTCTTCAGTGACATATTTACCATTAGTGATCACGAAAAGCAAAGTACCTTCTTGGCGTCAAGTAAGATCCAACCTCCAAGGACCCAACAAAATGGCAACTGGTTGCTCCCAATCCCAGGCAACCCCCAGCTCTGGATGAATGGAAGGTGCAGGTGCAGGCTGAAAAAGGAGCCTGTTCACTGGGGACTGGATGAGAAGAAATCAGCCATGTAGCATCTCACTCCTCTCTCCAGCCTGAGTTATTTCCTTTTCAACAGAACACCTGTGTCACCCCAGGCCAGACGGTAAGTTCTCCAAGTCAGCATCCTGTAGCACCAGGGACCTTGGCCTTGGGAACGCAATGCATTTTTTTTCTTCATTGGACTTTTATTATATTTTTTTCCTGCTGGATGATGTCCCAGGTATTAACTCTAGCTAAAGAAATCTGGGTAGGTGACAGGCTATTATGAAAAAGATTTGAGGCAGGGGATAGCTGAGAAGAGACGGTGAAAACTAGCTTGCATTTTATGACCCTCATGGGCCCCAGAAACTTTCAACTTTGGAAGCCACGCCCAACCTACATAACAATGAATGTTTCAGGATGCAGCCACGTTTCACATTAACAGTAATTTGTACGTAACTATGAAAGAGGTCTTATTCAAGATTTATTCAAGAATTTATTATTCAATGCAAGATTTATTAATTTTAATTTTAAAGGTATTTACTTATATGTTGTATTTTATGGGCAATAAAATTCTTTCAAGACTTAATTTCCCTGTAAGCCTGTGGAAGTCCCCAGGTCCTTGATACTGTGCCCAAGGTGCCCGATGGGTGCACATCCCTGGCTGGGAGAAGGTAGCATGAGACCGACCATGGAGACAGACGTGGGTGATGGGCTGGAGGGGCAGAGAGCAGCTGCGATGGAGACGAGGGAGCAGGGGTGTAGCCATGAAGTCTGACAGTAGCCAACTTATGACATCCATGGAGAAAGCTCAGAAGTGGGTCTCAGATTCAGTGGAATCCTCAATATATCACAGCCCAGCAGAGCTAGAAGACAGTCTCCAGTGGAAGAATAGTAAGACATTAAGTGTTCTCTCCTCTGTGCATTCCCACCCTTTGGAAATCTCTTCTCTTTCCTTCTTTCTATGCAGGCAGAACCAGAAGAAGGGCCAGGCCTCCTCCCACAGAGTACAGCCCCACATCCGTTGGAAGACCTAAGAAGTTCAGGAGGAAACTCTAAATTGAGAGCTAGATGGATCCTCATAATCACTTATCAGCCCACTACTGGGAAATGAGGTTGCATTGCCTTTTTATTCCCAAATCACTATGACATAAATTCCCATGATTCCAGTTCCTGGAATCTAGGCCTAAATCTACTTACAGTTTCCAAGAATGCTCACTAATTTCTGACCTAGCAAATGTCCCCAGCTTCCTGCCCTGGAGCCTCCCTGTCACCATGCCACAGTGCTGCCTTTCCTAACCATACCCTTGGAGGCTCCCCTCCTGGATTCAGCTGTCCTTTGCTGGTGTCCTCAGCTGCAAGTCCCATTCTGGCCTAGTGCAGGAAATAATGTCCTCCCTCCTTTTCATTAGTCTTTTTGAAAAGTGGACTGGGACTCCTCAGTTCCAGAGATCAGCTTGTAACTTTTAATAATACTTTACTGATGACTGGGGGATAACAGAAGAATAACAGAGAATAACTCACAATCCTTGCAAGAATTACTTATTCCAAGAGTCCATAGGTACAAATGGTCCTCAGACACCCTTCCTGAGCCAGCTCCCTGTCTGGCTCCTTCCCTGTCTCTACACATATCAATCTCTACGCCTCAGAGTTAGGGCCCAACCTATCACTGGCCTTACAAAGAAAATAGCATCCTTTCCCTCCCAATCTAAGGCTGTCTCATTTTTATTCCAGAAGTAACTTTTTCCTAGGGTGTTTGGCTTTGGGAGTACACATTCCCTTGGGATTGTATATCCATCCAAGTGTTTGGTCTGACATCAAAAACAAGGCCAAAAACCCAACAAGAATCTTTAAGTTGGAGAACACATTTTTTAAGGTATGGTTTAATCAAACTGAGATAAAACCATATGTGGGACACCAGAAATCTAGCCTAGTACATCTTATACCACTTGCTCAAGCTCTTGACCTTACCTCTAATAGGAGGTAATAAGACCAAGCTTCTATATCACCTTTGCCATAATCAGTTTCCTACTTCCAATTTCTTATAAGCAAGTGATTGAATAACATACACATACAATGGGACACAAATTCTCACACACAGACACACACACACACACACACACACACACACACACTACAAATTATAATTTTAAATATAGGATGGTCTTATTCTAAATATAGGGGGAAAATATCTAATTTTACAGAGATAAAATTCTGCCAATCACTAAACACAGCATTTAAGTGCTGAAGTATCTGCTTTGGGTTATATGAAAGCATTTGGGTTTTGTACCAAAAATCAGAGGGGGAAAAAGGGGGGGTTTACTTTACATTTGCCTGAGTAAAAGGGCTAATACCAGCTGATTTGCCCAAATCAAAAGGTCAGGCTTCTTTGAAAATAAATTACAGTCTCTACCCTAGGAGATATGCATGTTTATAAATTTTTAGATGACATTTTTCTACTCTAAAAGGGAAAAAATCTGAATGTCAATTTTCCATTTAAAACTTTATTATAAAAGAAAGAGAGACATACCAAGAACACTCTTAACTATGGAGAACAAACTGATGGTTACCAAAGAGGAAATGAACAGGGCGAAGGGTGAAATAGGTGATGAGGATTAAGCAGTGTACTTATGATGAGCACTGAGTAATGTTTAGAATTGTTGAATCACTATACTGTAGACATAAAACTAACACTGTATGTTAACAATACTGGAATTAAAATTAAAAACTTAACAACAAAAAACCTTCATTATTATACAGCAGGATACTTAATCCACCTCTATTCTTGGCCTTATAGGGAAATTCTCTATGTGTACTCACTTTTCTGTACCTCCTCTTTCTGAAAAAGATAGTGTCCCTGGGGCTAAGATAAGTAGCGAATCTAGACAAAATGGACCAAGAAATGACCTCAGTCTAGAGACAAAAAGAATCCTCTCAACCCACATGTGGTCCCGCCTACAACTCCAGTGTAACAGGTTCTGTTTTAGAATTTTCTGGGGACAAACCTCTCTTGAGACAACACTCATTATACAGAAACTGCATCTGGAAAGCATTTGTTGTACATGGCTCCTAGGAACACAAAGCAATGACTGGTGATGGGATAGCGATTTGGAATCACCATGTCTTCCTTCAGAGACTCAATTAACAGGTGGGTAGCATCAAAGTAGGCACAAGGTAAGTAGACCTTCAACAACCAGAACTTTATTGGGGTAAAGACTGCTTCTCACTTTAAATTGGTCCTGAAGACACCAGAAGAACTCAAAAGCCACATCATTCCTTTGAACCCAATAGCATGGATAACACTCCTACCACTATCACCTTAGCTACACAATACTTGGGCAGCTATGAGAAGCTGTTTCCCTATATCGGTTGGCCCAGACAAAGGTGTTAACACCAGTACAGCATTTCTACTAATTAGTGAAGTCTAATTCTATTACCTTATACATCTGGTTAGTGTTTGGGTGCTAAAACCAAAGAACTGGAGTCAGAAGATTTCTCTTGTCAAGTTTACGTTCAAGGAAATGATTCTTTGTGTGTCGACGGTCACATCCTGAAAGGCAATCTACTGATAAGTTGTAAATAAGGTCTTTTTTATAAGATGCTTTCCTCTGCAAGAACTGTAAGTAACCAATGAGAGACACTCTTTAAAGTAGTTCCCCTAAGGTCTCTCCTCGCTATCAGACTACAAGGTTGATATTATGAATGTAAAACTATTGTGCAAAACCCCCACCATGAGGCAGCAGAGGGTCTGAGTGAATCTTTCAATTCTTGAATGTGAAGGCTGTTAGTTTAGGCATTAGTTTTCTTTATATGCTTTGGTATTTTGGGTTACAGACTCGCCTTGAGTGAAAGGTAAAAATTTTTTCACTCTCTCTCTTCTCTCTCCCTCTCCCTCTATCTCTCTATCTATCTATCTCCCTCTCTCCCTCCTCTACATCAATTTTGCAATGGCCTCCACCCAGCTCCTCGGACTTTCTAGTCTAGAACCAGGGAACTTGAGGACTTCAGGTTTTGAATGAAGCTCTTGTCCCTCAAAGACATTGGAGATCTCACAAATTTCATCAGAGCACTTTGGCTTAAGTGCTAATCACAAGGTGGTGTCCACATTCTTGCATCTCCCATGCATTAGGCATTCAGTAATTAGCACACGTCAGTAGCTGAGAACCATTAGCAGACTCCATTCATGAATGGGTGAATCACCTTCGCCCCTGACTTCAAGCTGTGACTCTGGTCCTGCCTCTGTGATTTGGAAAGGGCATTTTTATTCAGTTACCACTTTAAACATATTCATGGCTTGCCTGCCCCCTGACCTGACGTTCAACAGACACATGGCTTTAGTACCTCCCTAGACTATTTTGCAAATCTAATCCCCTGAGATGTTAAAGAGATGGCTTATTTTAAGACATGGCTAAATAGTTTCAGTTTAGCTTTTTCCATTTTATTTATCATTTTATGTGTTTAATGTATGTATGTGAATGGGGGGTATATTAGTCGGCTAGGACTGCCATAACAAAGTACCACAGACCGAGTGGCTTAACAACATTTATTTTCTCACAGTCCTAGAAGTTCTAGGCTAGAAGTTCAAGATCAAGGTGTTAACACGGTATTCTTCTGAGGCCTCTCTCTTTGGCTTGTAGACAGCTCTCTTCCCTGTGCCTTCATGTGGTCTTCCCTCTGTACCTGTCTGTGCTCCCATTTCCTCTTCTTAAAAGGAAGGACACAAATCATATGGAATTACAGCTCACCCTGGTGACCTCATTTTAACTTAATGATTTCTTAGAAGACACCCTCTCTAAAAACATTCCAAGGTACTGGGGGGGGTTAGGAATTCAACATATGAAACTGGAAGTGGGGGACAGTTCAGCACATGAGAGGGGGTGAAGGGCAGGATTAAATTGTGAGCTCAGAAGGCATTCTCTACCAGGCTTCCTGGCAAAAGGTTTTGCACCATCCCCTAACTCTGCAGAGTGAAGGCCTCTAAGTAAAGCACACCCCTCCCTCACAGCCCGGATGCCCTCAACCAGCAGCCATGCATGTCCTTGGAGACCCATAGTCACCTCAGTGATGCTGGCATAGGATCCTGTGAGAAAATGCTCCGACAGCCTCTGCTCAGGACGGCTCCATCACAGCTGAATCCAAGTTCCCTGTGATGCGGAGGGCCCACAGAGGACTGAGGAGGACAGATACTGCACTCATCCAACACCAGAACAAGGCACTTTGACCAGGTTATAAATTCTGAGTTTGCATGTCATTTCAGATTTGATGACAAGGTCTTTAAAGAGAAAGGAAGTTAACATGAGGTCATGGGTGAGGGAGCTAAGCCAACATAACTGGAGCCTTAAGACGAAGAGAAGATTAGAACACAAATATGCATGCATTTGGACCCAGGGAACACCATGTGAAGACTCCAGGAAAAGATGGCCATCTATAAGCCCAACAGTGAGGCTTCCAAGGCGAACAACCCTCCTAACAGCTGGATTTTGAACTTCTACCTTCCAGGACTGTGAGAAAACAAATTTCTATTTAACCCATCCAAGCTGTGATACTTTGTTATGGCAGCCCCAGCAAACAAATACAAACACTAAACCTGGGGAGTCTACTACTTGTTCAACAAACCTACTACTGGTTTGCCTCATCTCTTAGAGTTGCTCTCTGCCAACACAACCTTGAGAAAGAGCCTAGGTAGAGAGCACTGAGGGCCTTGCACCATACAGGTAAGAGTGCTCACAGAGTACTCTCTAACCCAACAAGGTAGTGAGTATGCATCTCGTAACATCTCACCTGAGAAATCTCACAGACTATATTGTTGAGCTAGAAAATTCAATTACACAAAAATCCTCATTAGCCTGTGAAACCCAACTGTTAAACTTAGATAACTCACTTATAAAGGATTGGCATGGGGGAGGAGTATGTCTTCTAATATGTAACATCAAAAGTCTTGGTCCTTGCAGAAACAGCAGTGGAGAAACATGGGTGGCACTGCCACAGTGGGGTACGTGCTTGCATATGGCAGACTGTCAGAAAAATAGCAAGGCTATGTTTACAACCTTCTATTTTATTTGCTTCAATATGTTATGATAGCCCTTTGAAAAAAGTGCAGGAAGTAAGCAGACTGGATGGTGTGGTGGTCTTGTAATGTGTCAACTTGGGTAGGCCAAACTATGCTCCACAGAATCCCTTCCTTGTAAGCAGGACAAGCTTGATGAACATGCAGACAGTGCAATTGCACAGAGACATTTTCTCAGAAGGAGAACCCATAAGGGGGTTTAAGGCTCTGTGTTGAAATTCTTACTAGTTTCATGTTTGAACCTATTTTATAAGTGAAGGCTATATAAGTGAAGGGATAGTGGAAGATGTTCTAGAGCTTTGTAGCCTTGGCTCCCATGTGTTCTCACCCCTTACTGCCTCCCTGGCTCCCTGGGACTTCCCTTCCCCATCATATAGGCTGTCGCCACCCCTGCTGGGGTCAAGGACACGGGCAGGGAGGGTTGGAGGCAGGCATACACCCCCTGATGCCAAGTCATGGGACAGGGCCCGCGATGCCTGTGAAGTCTGCATACACCCTGTGAGTATCCCATCAGTAGGGAATACAGCATTAAGTAGCAAGTAATGAACACCATGACATATCCAGAAAAAGACTGTGAAAGAAAGGAAAGCCGTTTTCCTGCTCTGTGACCAAGGAGTTCCACATTTTCCATTTGCACTGCCCCACACAGGATGTAGCTGACTCTGCCTGTATAGTTCATGGACATGATGAAAAGGATGTACCATAAGAGATACATCTGCACAAGATTTAGAGCATAGAAATGAAATTTAGAGGACCTATATGGTTCTCCACCTTTGAAAGGGAGAGGCAGATGCTTTTGTAGCTCTTGTACATTCTCACTGATCAGGTGACTCAACACACTGGCATGGGGCGGCAGGGGCCTTGCAGCTGCTCCACCTTCCCCTGCGTTCTTTGGCTTACCCAGTTGCAGGACTCCATGATGAAAGACACAAGCTTTTCCCACATGACATATACATCATAGCTGGAGACACAAAGAACTGACCTGAGATCTAATACATGCTTATGGCTTCCTTTTTGTCCTTGTTCTTCTCCATTCTATATCCATCTTCCCTCCTAGACTGCCCACCCAGTAGACTTTGGGCTCCAACATCCAACACAAAGACTCCTGCTTAACCAGTATATAAAGTTAAATGACTGTAATGACAAATCTCACATACTCTATCTCCTAGTGGTCCTACTTTTCCCACTGAACTATGACTAATAAGTAGGGCAAATTTCTTAAACCTTAGAATAGGTTGGGGAAATAGGACTACATATATAAAAATAAAAACAGAAAATAATATAATGAAATAATATCTTACATTTTCACAGTCTTTTGCAATCAACCTACATTGTCTTATTTGGTCATCACCACAAGCCTTATGCGGTAGATTAGGAGAACTATTACAATTTCTATTTTACAGATGGAAATGAGATGTGAGGGATTAAATGCCTTGGCCAATGTCACATAATTAGAAAGTGGCAGAGCTGGAACTGGTCTTCGAATGCCTTTCCCAGTGCACTCCCATTGACTCCGAGGGCCCCTTCTAAATATGAAGTAGTAAGATTGTGAAGTTCACATCTTCAGTGGGACAAGATCCATTTCATCCAGGAGATAAGATCCCTGGTTCTCAGTTATATAATTATATTTTTGCTCCCTGCACATTAAATAAGCAGACTGTAAATCATTCAGTTCACACCTTTATACCCATCTCTACTGTCCATGCCCTCACCTTGAAGAACAAAGCACCAAAAACTCTCACTCAACACTCAACAATCTAGCTTCTAATCTCAGGAAATACAAAGGGCATTCCAAATAAACTGCAAGTGTTTCCAAAATGTCCTGATATTTTTTAATGCTCATAGACAGAAGTTTTGTAGATAACAGAGATGTAAGCAGTTCTCATCATTATAATTCATGCATCTGATACATCAAAGTGAGGTTTGGCAATTGTTTTATGGTTGTGGAAAAAAAATAAGCTTCATTTCAAACAAATCATCAAAATTCCACAAGAGACTACAAAAGTAAGTAAGACTTTGTTCTTCTATTTTTACTAACCACAAAAATGAGAAATAAGACATTCTATTAAAGGCTTTGAGCTATATCCATATAATGAACACACTTAGCACTGTGAAAACCTAGAGAAAAATGCAAATTTGTACCATTTGTCAACAATTGAAAAATCAGCCCAAATAAGGTTTTTGGTTATTATATTCTTCCCTCATGGGATAAACAGTTGAAATTATAGGGGAAAGAACCAAATTGCCTCTAATGAATTCTGTTAATCTGGAAGGAACTTATAAATGCATAAATCATGCTTGTGTTCTCCATAACCACCAGTGAGCACTTCCTATAGAGAACCAGCCCCACTGCACCCCACCACCCATGCTATACCCATCCATATCAAATGTTCCCAAGACCCATGGGCAAAGGAGCCACCTGGTCCAGAGCTTTGAAACTGCATAGTCTCTTTATCTAAATTACTCCAGTTTATGTTCACTTACTGGACTCATTAGAAGATAAAGATAGCTTCATTATTTGGCCACCAAGCAGAGGATGCAAAGGTGTGCACCGAGGGGCCCTCATTTGTTCATTAGTTTACTCTTTCTATTTATCAACAATTTACTTCATGCCAGACATCATCCTTGGTCTGAGGACACAGTGGTGAAAAAGACAAATGCAAAGACCCTTATGCAGTTTACAGTACAGTACAGGATGGTAATCACTCCTTCAAATAAATGGACCACTGAAAATTGAGGTAGGAACTGGAAGGTATAGGTTTAATATTGCTGGAAGATACGTAATGCAGAAGCCTAACCTCATTCTGGGGCTCAGACAAGGCCCAAGAAATTCCTAGGAAGAGACATTTGTGTTGATTGTGAAAGAGGAATAGATGAGGAGGTGAGGATGTGCTGAGCATTTCTAGAGGAGGGAACACAAGTCTGATGTGGGGTGACCGTGGAAACCCTGACTCTGCCAGGTAGAAGCAGCAGTAGGTTCTGGCCTGAGGAGATAATAGTCCTGGGCACGAAGTGGGGATGAGGGATAAAATACGAGCCTTGCAGAAGGTAACTTTCATCTACCTCAGTGCTATGACTCAAGCTAGCCCTGCACCCATAACTAAGTAATGTGTGTTTGGAGGGAGGGGGGAGGCATAGAAGACTAATGGAAAAACTCTGTCCCAGGTTAGGCAATAACAAGGGTCCAGAATAATTCTTCAAGCAGCATAAGCTTATCCTGCTGCCCTTTAAAAACTCTCTTCCAGTTCCCAAGGCTCTTTCTCTTTCCCCAGAGCCTCTTACACTCTCCAGCGTCTTCCAGCTGCTCAGGCCTGCCCTTCCTTTCCATTCCTGTGTTCACACACCACATACCTTCAGCTTGGTATCAGGAGGAGAAATGTGATTATCGGATTTAAGTAATGAACTGGGAGGTGTCAACAGCTATGAGCCCTCAGAGCTTACTAACTCTAATGGATTTCCTGAAGCAGGGCTAATTTTCTGAGAAGAAGAAACTTCCATGTATGTTTGAAGAACTAGGACCAGCAAGTTTTTACTGACCTCTGGAAAATGACCTCCTTCAAATTCTGGAGACTTCAGGAAACAAAGGGCAAGAGGGAGAAAAAAAGGGAGGACCAAATGTCAGTCCCCAGGAGTGGTCCCTGCCTCTCCCTGCAGTGATGGAGTCCAGATGGAGAGCAGTAGAAAGGCCTGTGTGTCTTTATGAAGGATCAGAAGCTCCCTCTTGAAGGCAAGCAATTCAGAATGCTAAAAAGGACTGAAAAATAGACCACCACTTCTCAGAGTAGGTACTCATATCTTGAAAATTTCTTTCTGTACTGGTATTAAATCAACACAAGTATATTAAGAAAAAAAATGTGTGTATGCATGCATGTGGGCGTGGGGGGCATGTGTGTGTGTGTGTGTAGATTTCTCATGAGTTGCTAAATCTTTAAAAAATCACTAAGATTCCAAAGGATTTTTATCTTATAAACCTGTATCAACATTATTATAAGTAAAACATCTTATTTGATGCTCCAAAAATTCCATCAGGAGGGACTATCATTATCCCACCATTTTAGAAGGGAAATTTGGAGCACAAAAATGTTCAGTAATTTCCCTCAAGAATAAAAAAAAATATGGTTAAACATCTAAAGGAACACTTTTCCCCTCACTGTACAAGTTTAAAAACATATTTACTTGATACATTTCACATGACTACCTATTTTGTAGAAAATCAGGTAGAATTCAGGAGATACATATTAATCCCAAATTTATGTAATATTTTTAAACCATCAAATAAACTACAATTACTTTATTTTAAAAAATACTAAAGAGGGTAAAAAAGAGAGATAAGTGATTGATTTTTCTGAGACTTTGAGTAATATATGTGCTGCCATTTAGCTCAGTCTCTGCCCAGACCTAGTAAACTATATATTTACGGTGTTGGAGTGATGGTCCATTAGAGGCCTGATTTGTTTGCTAGGGCTGCCATAACAAGAATCACAGGTTGAATGGCTTAAACAACATAAATTTATTTCCTCAGCAGTACTGGTAGCTAGAAGTTCAAGATCAATGTATTGACGGGGTTGGTCTCTTCTTAGGCCTCTCTCTTTTTTGGCTTATATGAGACCATTTTCTCCATGTGTCTTCACACGGTCTTCTCTCGGCATCTATCTGCATTCCAAGTTCCTCTTCTAATAAGAAGACCCACCCTAATTATCTCATTTTAACTGAATTACTTCTTGAAAAACCCTATCCCAAGGACAGTCACAGTCTGAGGTACTGGGGGATAGGACTTCAACATAGGATTTCTGAGGGGATACATTTCAGACCACCACAGAAGCAATGACACCTGAATTAAGAAGTCACTCAGATAGGAATATGGCTAAGGAGAGCAAACTGGGCAGAAACCCACCACTAGATGCACTAGACGTGCCCTGTCGCTGAAGAGACCAAGCCCAAAGGATGGAAGAAAAAGCTCAGAACAGTCATCCAACTTGACTACTTTCTGAATGGGGGAAAATTGCTTTAGTTTATACTTGAGAGGATAAACCCAGCTGTAACTCATGCTTCCTTCCCCTAATTGTGGTCTTAACTTCTTATTTGATCCTCTTGGATTAGGTGAGAGTTCAAACACGAAGGCACATGCAGCAGCGCTGATGTTGGAAATTAACAGTTCTACCTCTCAGGCTTTCAAAGGATATTGCTCAGTTATGTAGGCAGGAGACAATTCTACTGTTATCTCTTGAATTGTTAACACATTTCTCCTCAGGAACAAATATAGCATGGCTTGTCTAACAGAAGTAAAATAATCCTAAAAGTCAGAAATCTGTGGGTTGTTTTATTTGCTTTTTAAATTAACTATCCATTTTAACTTTCAGTGCTCTTTAAAATATTTGCCAACTCACTCTGCATGAAATGTTTTTCTTTTATAATTAAAAAGAAAACTTTAAAACAATTACAACATCTTTATAAAAGTTCCTTTTTTGGAAAAAAAAAGTCTCTGTTGTTTAAAAACAACAGTTTTTGTTGTTCTAATTTGCTCAGTAATTTTTACTTCCCCCAATTAAATAAATATGATCCTAAACAGGTTAACATAAATTTTTGGTGAGTGACTCATATGAACCCATTGTAACTTCAGAGGAGTGTCTATAAGGGGAATAATTTGGGGGCCACAAGCAATGTGACTTCATTCTGCCAATGTCCCTTCTCTTGTCACCTGCAAACATTGCCATTATTTGAAAGAGGAAGACATTATAACAAATACAGCAATCGGCACAAGGCCGACACCAGAACCCCTCTCCTGAAGAAATTTTACTTTTAATGAACTGATTTTGTAGTTTTCCACACAAAGGGGAAAAAGGAAATTTCTATACATGCATTTATCTGAGAAAGAACCTTGTATCTCAACACAGTCCCCAATTTATGACGGTTTGACTTAAGAGTTTTTGACCTGACCAAGTGCAAAAGCAATACCCATTCAGTGGAAACCATACTTTGAATTTTGAATTTTGATCTTTTCCCAGGCTAGCCATACATGGATCTGATACTTTCTCATGATGCTGGACAGCGGCAACAAACCACAGTTCCGGTCAGCCGCTCCTTACAAGGGTAAACAACCCATTCACTTACTGCCATTCTGTACCCATATAACCATTCTGTTTTTCACTTTCAGTACAATATTCAATAAATTACATGAGATATTCAACACTCTATTATAAAATAGGCTTGTATTAGATGATTTTGCCCAACTGTAGGCCAAGTAAGTGTTCTGAGCACATTTATGGCAGGCTAGACTAATACATTTTCAATTTAGATATTTTCAACTTATAATGGCTTATTGGAATGTAACCCCACTGCAAGGTGAGGAAGATCTGTATATGAAGAGCTTCTAAAGTCAATAATAAAGAAACAAACAACCCAATTTTTAAAAATGAACAAAACCTTCAACAGTAAGTTCACAAAAGAAATATACAAGTGGCCAACAAGCACATAATAATATACCCAACATCAGTAATCATCAAATCAATACAAATGAAACTCACAGTGACCTACTGTTTCACATGCACTGTAAGAGCTTGAGAAAACACCGGATGGCAAGGATGGGGAACAACTATAACTCTCAGATATTCATGGTGTGAAATGCATATAACAACCTTGGAACACAGTTTGGCAATTTCGTATTAAACTAAATATAGCTCATGACTTAGCAATTCTAATCCTAGAAATCTTGGGAGAGAGGAAAAATTCTGTCCACAAAAGGTTTGTACAATAATGTCTATAACAGCTTTATTTGGTAACTCCAAACTGGAAACTACCCCAATGTCTAATAATCAAAGTAAGGAAAAATAAATTGTGGTGAATTCAGATAATATAATACTACACAGAATAATAATAAACTACTGATAGACACGACAATGTGGATATAGCTTAAAAACAGTGCACTGTACAAAAAAGCCAGACATGGAACAGCGTGTACTGTTTGATTCCATTTATATGAAGCTCAAGAACCAGCAAAACTAAACTATGGAGAGAGAACTCAGAACAGTGGTGTCTTTGGGGTGAGGTTTGACTGGAAGAAGACAAGGTAGTCAGGGTGGTAAATGTGCAGATGCATAATTCTTACCCAAAACCACTGAACTGGACACTTAAGATCTTTGATTTTTACTGCATATAAATTTTATTTCCATTAAAATGTTACAAAGAGTTCTTAAAAAAAAATCTTAAGAGTTCTTAAGTAAAACTTTGCAGCTTTCCAATATTTCATACATACCCCATTGCACAATTTTCATTTGCTTATAAGGCCTTGCCCCCTGGCTGCTCACATGCTTCCTGCACATGGTGACATGACTGTCCCTGGGAGGTAAAGGGGAATGGCATCCAGTGAGCCCACCCCAGGGCAGAGCCTTTCCTGTGTGGAAGGCCATACACAACATGGCATGTGACGAAGACATTCAAATCTCAAGACCCTCGTTAAGAGCCATTAGGCCCCTGTGCTCTTAGAAGAGGCAACACAGTGAGCTGGAAAGAATAGAAGCTATGGAGCCACGCAGGCCAGAGTTAAAGTCCCAGCTCAGGCATTCACCAGATTTGGGCAGGTTACTTAGCATCTCTGAATCTCTGTTCCTTCTGTAAGAACTGACTATTCTGCAAAATCAAAGACCATGTTCATAATGTGCCTACACTGGGGGTTTGTACCTAGTATGCCCTCGATAAAGTCCAGCTCCCACTGGCCAATCAGCCCCTGAAAGTAAGGGACCATGACTGTCTGACACACAGTAGGTTTTCAATAAATATTTAATAAATGAGTGAACAGCCTGAGAGATTGCTATTTGATTTAATTCCTATAAGAAAATGCCAGGAGATGAAACCAAGAAGAAGCAAGATAGATGATCAAACAGCAAATATTTTTGCCTATATCCTGTCTTATCTCAGCACACAACCAGTCCCTTCTCTGAAACCCTTGGGATCAGATGTGTTTCAGAATTCAGAATTTTTCTGATGTAGTAAATGTAATATGGCACATACACCATACATGTGTAACCTAGCTGGGCAACTAGGAAGCACCCCACATCAAATGCATTAATATTTCCACAGCAGCTTACAAATATTCACATTAAATGGCATAAATGAAGACAAAAATAGTCTCATCAGTTCAGGTTCAGTTTTGACACCAAAAAAGTTTGTTTAAAAATAACAAATTGACCATTGTTCGATGTGAAAGCTGTAAGGACTGCAGAATTACTGGAAACATTGTAACAGTTAACATTCCACTAACACCTACAAAATACCAGGCACTCTGGCCTAAGCTTTACATTGACCCGTGTGCTCCTCACAACAACCCTAAAAAGTAAGTCCTGTTATAATTTCCATCTTACAGGCAAGGAACTGCCAGGGATGGCATGGACAGGGTAAGTAATTTGCCCAAGGTCATATGCTTCACCCTGGAGTCTTTATTCTTGATCACTCTCCTAAACCACCTCAGTCTCCCCCTTCTCAGTATGGGCAGTGTGGGTTTCGAAGAAGTATCCATCCCCGCTTTCCACCCTCATGCTCCCAAATTAAAAGTTACTAAAGAGGGCGCCTGGGTGGCTCAGTGGGTTAAAGCCTCTGCTTTCGGCTCAGGTCATGATCTCAGCGTCCTGGCATCGAGGCCCGCATCCGGCTCTCTGCTCAGCGGGGAGCCTGCTTCCTCCTCTCCCTGT